>JAQZBX010018475.1:0-34590 GCA_029593785.1 Cabassous unicinctus | reverse complement strand
ACCTATAGTAGCAAACCCTGAGCCCAACCAATCAGCATCCAACACGTCACCTCTCCACACTATAAAGCCTTACCCACTTCCTCAATAAAGTTGGACTTGGCTTGACACCCGCGCCATCAACCTTGTCTCCGTGGTCGTCTTTCCAGCGCCACGTCGTCCTCACCTCCCGTGAACCCCACGGAGCCGACAAAAGGCTTCAGGTTTGCATAAAGATTAAATGTTACCATTTTCCTTATGTTTATCAACTCAATCCTTAAATTTTATTTTAAAGAATTGCAGCTAGCTTAGCAAATATTTTCAGACACCATTGCTTTTCAGCAATTACCTTAACACTGGCATTTCAAAGACTCTCAGATAGGATTGTTGTTGAAGCATTAATATTTGCTTCCCTAAATACCCAGGTTAAAAACTGGGCTCTTGGCAATTTCTCGTTCCAACCACCCTCCTCGTATTATTCCAGCCAGTCTGTCTTTTACAATCTGCTCATTCTTTCTACTCATTCTTATTCTTTTAGCAGGAAAATCTGATCTATGATTTTATTATTAGCCCAAGTGGCGACTTTCAAAAACATGCAACTAGCTCCAGGGCTTATATTTTTTTATAACGTCTATGAGCAAGTAGTGTAACTGCTCACATTCAGAGACTGTATAAGTGTCACCATCACATACAAAGTCCAAGATGGAATTCTTTTGTATTCCACGTAGCACCTAGTTTAGGGTTGGGTATACAGTAAGTTTTTGGAATTGAGTTGAATTGAGTGTGCGCTTTATAAATATTTATTACTATTCTAGGAATTTTAAAAGCAGATTTCATTACCTTAGATGACACCAAATTTTCCAAATGATATGCACTGTAAAGTCACATGTATATTTTCTCATAGAAATATATATATATAAATTTTTTTTTTAAAGACTTATTTATTTCTTCCCCCCACCTCCCATTGTTTTTGTGCTTGCTGTCTGCTCTCTGTGTCCATTCGCTATGTGTCTGCTTGTCTTCTCTTTAGGCAGCACCGGGAGCCAATTCTGGGACCTTACGGAGTAGGAGAGAGGCGCTCAATTTCTTGCATCACCTCAGCTCCCTCGTCTGTTGAGTCTCTTATTGTCTTTCCTCTGTGTCTCTCTTTGTTGTGTCATCTTCCTGCACCAGCTCTCCGCTCCAGCCAGAACTCCACATAGGCCAGCACTCCTGCGGGGGCCAGTGCTCCATATGAACCAGCTCTCTGCTTGGGCCAGTTTGCCTTCACCAGGAGGCCCTGGGAATCGAACCCTGGACCACCTATAAGGTAGACGGGAGTCGAATCACTTGAGCCACATCTGCTTCCTGGAAATATTTTTTTTAAGAGCTGTATGCAATGGAATCTCATTGAAGAACAGAGGCTTTGTAAAACTAGATATATCAAAGGAACTATTATTGTAAGTCATTGACAATTCCATTTAAACTATTACCTCTAATTTAAAGAACAGATAACATACACATAGTTGGTAAAAAAAAAAAAAAATGTAAGAGAAGTGCCTGGGCACTCAGTGCACCCAGACCTCTCCGCCTTCACCTCCTTATGGTGTCTGCAGTCCCCTTGCTTCTTCCCTCGGCCACAAGGCCCAGCATCCCAAAATCCATCATGTCTATTGTCAAGATCGTTGCCAGAGAGATCTGTCTCTCATGGAAATCCCACTGTTGAGGCTGATCTCTTCACCCCAAAAGGGCTCTTCAGAGCTGCCATGCCCAGTGGTGCCTCAACAGATATCTATGAGGCCCTTGAGCTCCAGGACAATGACAAGACTGGCTACGTGGTGTCTCAAAGGCTGTTGAGCACATCAATAAAACTGTTAGGCCTGCCCTGGTTAGCAAGAAGCTGAATGTCATGGAACAGGAGAAGATCAACAAACTTATGACAGAGATGGATGGAACTGAAAATAAATCTAAATTTGGTGTGAACGCCATTTTGGGAGTGTCCTTTGCTGAGGGCAAGGCTGGGGCCTTGGAGAAAGGAGTTCCCCTGTACCATCACATTACTGACTTGGCCGGCAATTCTGAAGTCATCCTGCCAGTTCCCACTTTCAACATGATCAACAGCAACTCTCACGCTGGCAACAAGCTGGCCGTGCAGGAGTTCATGATGCTCCTCATTAGAGCAGCGAACTTCAGGGAGGCCATGCGTGTCGGAATGGACCACAACCTGAAGTACATCATCAAGGAGAAGTATGGTAAAGAAGCCACCAAAGTGGGAGACGAAGGAGGCTTTGCTCCTAACATCCTGGAGAATAAAAAAGCCCTGGAGCTCCTTAAGAAAGCAATTGGGAAAGCTGGCTACAATGACAAGGTGGTGGCTGGCATGGACGTCACTGCCTCTGAGTTCTTGAGGTCTGGGAAGTATGAGTTGGACTTCAAGTCTCCTGATGACCCCAAAAGGTACATCACTCCTGACAAACTGGCAGACCTGTACAAGTCCTTCATCAAGGACTACCCGGTGGTGTCCATCAAAGACACCTTCGACCAGAACGACTAGGAAGCGTCAAAGAATTTCACCACCAGTGCAGGAATCCAGGTGGTGGGGATGACCTCACGGAGACCAACCCAACATGCATTGCCAAGGCCATGAGTGAGAAGTCGTGCAACTGCATTTTGCTCAAAGTGAACTAGAATGGCTCCATGACCGAGTCCCTGCAGGCATGCAAGCTCAGGTGTCATGGTGTCTCACCACTCGGGGAAGACTGAAGACACCTTCATTGCAAACCTGGTGGTGGGGCTCTGCACTGGGCAGATCAAGATGGGTGCACCTTGCCAGTCTGAGCGGTTGGCCAAGTACAACCAGCTCCACAGAATTGAAGAGAGCTGGGCAGGAAGGCTAAGTTTGCCAGCAAGCAGTTCCAAAATCCCCTAGCCAAGTAAGATCCGGGCTGCAAGCCACCGAGCCCTTCACACACCAGTCTGCGCCTGGTGTGAACACGGGCAACTAGAGGCTCCATACCAGGCCTGGCAGGAGCCTCTGGTAGTTGACCCCCTCTCCCACCCTGTGATGTTCTCACTGCTTCATTAGAACTGCTGCAGAAGTCAAGCCTGACCATCTGGAACCCTGGTGGAAACCTAGCTTTGTGATCATGTGATTGGCCCAAATCATTGTTTTTCTCACCTTGCTTCCCACCAAGAGTCTGGGCCACATACACGTACAATGTAATCCCTGAGGTATCCACAGGCAGGTCCCCAGTAATTTTGCGTGCAAAATAAAAAGCCTCAGTAACCGTAAGAAAATTTTAAAAAAGTAATACACACAGTTACCTAAAAATAAAACTAACAAACGTAAAACAACATAATATAAAAAAACAAACATAAAAGATTACTGAAAAGTAAAACAAACATATATGGCATGAGATTAGGTGTTTTACCTAACAAACTGTCCCAGATATAGGAAAATCAACCAAAAAATATTAACAATTTGGTGACATTTCCTCAAACTCACATGAGCCATGATTTTTACTTTATATCAGAAATGAGTTATTTTATTGGAGGCTATTGAAGACGAATAGTCTACTTTTCTGTATTTCTAAGCCTATTTCAGCCTATCTTTATACATGGACATTTGTACAGTCTGTTACATTAACCAGAAGCTAATGGGCTTAAACGACCAAGGACTTCTTAGCAGTAAAGGCTCTCAGTCCTCCGTCAGGGCACTCCTTTGTGGTAACTGTCCAACACTGCTTAGCAAATGATTGTTAAATTCTCAATATAATCCTTTTATAGAACTGATGATTTGTATCATCATGATGAAATGCTGGCTTAAAATTCTAAACTCTTTGTGGAGCCTACATTAAACTTTAATGCATATAATAGAAGGAAATCAGCACTACAATTGAGGACAATAGCAGAAATGTGAATTTGTCCATTTCAGAGTGTTCTTCCAGTGAATATGTAAAACTGAAAGTTCCAAATTTTTGACACTGGTAGGTCAATTTCTGTTCATTTTAGAATACTTGTCCCTATATTTAACATAACTTTAATATTATAGCATAAATGCTATGATTCTGTTTTACTTAAGTAATCCTAGACTTGTAAACTTACATTGTTTTTGTTGTTCCTGTGGTTTATTTTTGTGACAATGGAACCAAAAGAGGAAATATGTGAAGACAAAAAGGGGTAAGAGCACTAGAGCCTAGAGAAAAACACTATGAATAGCTAAATGATTTACATTTGTAAGAGCCATCTGATTTTTCTCCTCTATCCACAATAAGTGTTCTATTCATTACATGTCCTCTAAAAGTCATACCTGATGTTCCCCATTTAGCTCAATATCAAGTCATAATATTCTCCTCTGTTACTTATATGAGTATTCCCTTAGTCAAATCTATCAAAATAATGTGAACAAAATTCCTTCAGCTCAAACATTTTCATGTGAGAGGAAAAGCCATTCTCTCCCAAAAATAAGAATCTATAAATGTGGTCAGAGTGAGGCAATCTGGATGTATTCTTGAAGATTCTGAGGTGCTAGATTTGAGGACCAAATTATCAGTCTTATTTTCTGCATTATACATAAACCAATGAGGCAGGATAGAATAGGGACTTGAAGAGGAAGGGGGTCAGAAAGCCTAATAAATGTGGTAAGAAAAACTAAGGCATTGGCTTGTTTACTAACATTAGCCTTCTGAGTCACACAGGCAAGTTAGGAAGGGATAGTGTGATGGTTAGGCTAATGCATCAACTCAGCCAGGTAACAGTGCCCAGTTGTTTGGTCAAGCAAGCACTGGGCTAACTGTAATACAAGGACATTTATGGACTTTAGTCACCAGTGAGTTTACTACATCAATAGCTAATTACATCTACATCAACCAGGAAGATTCCAGTCAGTAATGAGTGATGCTTTATCCAATCAGCTTATTGCCTTAAAAGGGGAAGTGATTTCTGCATTCAGAGAGAATTTCCAGTCCGTCTTTGGACAGCCAACATCTCCTGGAAACTCATCAAGGACCTTCACTGGACTTTCATTGGAGCCCCTGGTTTGCAGGCTGCCTGCAGAACCTGGACTTGTGCATCCCCACGGTCATGTGAGAGACTCTTATAAAATCTCATACTATTTACAGATATCTCCTGTTGATTCTGTTTCCCAAGAGAACCCTAATACAGGCAGCTTACAAGCACACACATCAAAAGGCTACACTATAAGAAGGCAACCAGCAAAGAGGGAAGAGGCGAGAGGGGTATCACCACCCACCTAACCACCTAGTTTTTCAGATTACCCCATGGCTAATGGACAGTGACATCACGCCTCACAGACAGCGACCAGAGGCTATCATCACCAGTCAACTCATGCTGCAGAGGTCATGGACAGCAACCAAAAGCCAACTGCCACCAGACAGCACCCCCCACACCCCTAGGAACCCCACACCCCTGGCTCCCCACACCCTAAGCCGTTGCTTATCAGCACAGACCCTGGAGTCCTGTACTCCCATAAAACAGGGACCCCAGGGCAGAACTTGGCATTTTCTCCCTTGAAAATGCCCACCTTCATCTCTCTAAAGGTGTACTTCTGTTTTCTTGCCTTACCCCCCAATAAATTATCTGCTTGTTTAACTGATTTATGGCTCGTTCTTGAATTCTTTCTCGTGACAAAGCCAAGAACCTAGACACCTGGGCACCATCTGCAATAATACTAAGGGAATCCAAATTTCTTAAATGATAGATGAAAGCAATTTAGCTTACCACATAGTTTATTCTCAGTTTACAGAGATGTTGAAATTAAGGTTTAAAAGACTTATTCAAGGACATACAGCTTGCAAGTGGCAGAATTGGGTTTTGACCTCACAACCCTCTAAACTTAGAGCACATGTTCATATTCAATGTTATTCTCTCTGCCCAATAATGAAAATGTCAATGACTGATAACTTTATAGCCATATCTATATTACTCATTCAGCACCTATGTATCAGTTGCTCAGGTGGCCTTATGTTCATCTAAATCCAAAGAAGGTACAATTTGATTTCAAGAATCTGCTACTGAAACAAAGGAGACCAAAGCTATGCAAATATAACGGGAATCAAAACATATCCACAACAGGCAATGTCAATTTACACTGAGAGAGACTATGTGAACCTGAATTGCAATCCCAGCATCACCCGTGGCTTACTTTTGGTTTTATGACCAAGGACAGGGAAAGAGCTTCTATTCCCAGCACGTGAACCAAAGGAACCTGGTAGGAGGAAGAAGGCCAGCATCAACCATGTTAAAAGCTCTAAAGGAGGCATGACACAATGCCTCATAGGACCAAGTGTGAGCAACTGTAGAGTTCATTGTTTTAAACATCTTTATGTTAAAAAAAATTAAAAACTAAAAGAATTATTTTCCAATAAAAGACTCAAAGCGAGTGGGCTCACTCTTAGGTTTTGTAAGAATACCAACCATTAAGAGACTGCAAATTCCCATTTAAAAATTATTGATTGCCTAATTTGTGCAGGGGAAATGTGCTAGGTATTTAGAAAAGACTGGAAAATGGAAAGAAGAAAACGTAAAGAGCAAATGAACAAAAATACTGTAATAACAGAACTAAATGCCTTAACAGAAGTGAAGTGCTGTGGGAGATTGGAAGGAGAACGTTAAGAAAGGAGAGCTGCTAGAGGTTGTTCAACCAAGAGTCAGAAAGGCAATGTCTTGACATTGGTGAATTAATTAAGGTTACAGGACTGAAACTAGAAGACTAAGCCTCTAGGATTAGTTAATTGATCTTGACACTGTCACAGAATTATCAAATTTGGGGGGCCTGACTTCTGCTAACTAAACTCTCAAGGACTAAATATGAATCAGAATACCAATTTTCATTTTATAAGAGAATTTTTTAATTTCCAAGGAAATAAGGTATTTTCATCCCTGATGATCATACTTTCTCCCAAATTAACAGAATGTTGTAAATTAGATCATGGAACCTATGGAGAGTGAGTTGTGATGGTTAATTTCATGTCAACTTGGCTAGGGTGTGTTGTCCAGTTGTTTGGTCAAGCAAGCCCTGGCCTAATTGTTACCGTGAGGGTATTTCATAGATAGATTTGCATTTATAGCCAATTGATTGCATCTGTGGCTGACTGATTCTACAATCAACATAGGGTATTACCCTCAGCTGGAGATCTTAAAGCCAGAATTGAGGATTTCAGAAATCAGAAAAAGGAATTCCTGTCTCTATTTCAACCTGAATAATCCAACCTCACTCTGAAAAACCAGAGTTTTCAACTTGCAGCCTGCTCTATGAAATTTGAACTTGCCAATCCCCATAAGCACATCAGCCAATTCCTACAATAAATCTCTTAATACAATACTTACACACATGTGTGCACACAAGCACACACACTTAGTTTTTGTATTTCCTAACCATTCTGCTTCTCTGGAGAACCCTGACTAACATAAGGGACATTTCTGATTTGAGCCTTTGTTGATACCAGATTAGTTTGATGTGTCCCCTGTAATAGGTGCCAGACTTTGCACAGGCCTTGTCAAGTTGCCCCTCCATTCATCAGTGCTGACCACATGGACAAAAATATGTCTTTTGTCTCAGCTCAAAGCTGGCTAATCACTCTCTAATTAAGAGACTCTTTCTAAAATTATGCTAATACTCTCCTTGAGGTTTCAGTCAAGTTCTAGTTCAATGATATTCAACCTCATCATACTTGATGCTACCATTTTATAATAAATAGTTTGTAATACATCTTTTTCTTATGAAATGCTTATAGAAAATAAAGCCAAACTTCACCATAGTTTTAAATCAATCTGATATGCTAAATCTATTAAAAGAATTTGAGCATTTATATATTGAAATTCATAAAAATCAAACATGACTACACTAGAAGATATAATGAAGCAGTCAGATGTTTGCATGAAGACAGAGAATCACTATGAATTTGACACTGACAAGGGCAGATTGAATCTGGTGATTTTGTTGTTGGTTTTTGGGAGGGGGGGGTTGTTTTGTTTGTTTTGGTGACTCAATATCAAGTGGTATTGCCCACAGGAGCTTGCTTTCTGTAAGTGGTGAGCAATTCTTGGAAAAATACACAATCCTCCTTCAATTTACATGATAATGACATTCCTGGAAAATTCAGTACTTAAAATTAAAATGTTCAAAACCATTTTGAATTTATATGTAAAATTAAGTCGCGTTCTAGGCTCAGATCATTATAAACAGGTTTTCATCAGCACTTACGCCCACAGAGAAACTGACAAGTCGGGTCAACACCAGACAACTTTTTGTTTTGTCTCAGGCTCTGCAGGTGTCTAGCCTCCCAAGCGCTGCCCACTGGATCAGTAATTCAGTTAGTTGTGTTATAACAAAATGTGTTATAGATCTACACATCACCCCGTTATGCAAAACTGTGCAACAAAAACCACAGGGCTGATGATAGCGGAAAAATTTTGCAGCGACGCATTTTTAAAAAAAGGTAGGAACTTAAACTGTGCTTAAAGGTAACACAGTTTTATACAAGTTAAACAGTTAAGAAATGCTTAAATACAATAAACGTGGCACTTTACCTTGCAAAAGACCCAGAGTTTGCTTGTGGAAAGGGCCTCAGAAGGGCTGCAGCAAGCAAGCTATCGCGAAGTACAGGAAGGATGGATACCTGAAATCGCGCGGGAACCAAGACACCGGATGTGATGGTTGTGACCCATTAATGTACTTCCGGTGATCTTCCACAGCTCTGCAGCGTTCACAGTTTTTTCTGCCTTTGAAAGATGCAGGGCCTTAGGGGCTTGTGTCGCATCAAAATTGAAAATGTCATTGAACATATAAGCTTCTTCTTGGATTAAACTTCTCTATCATTGCTGGAAATTCTTTTGCAGCTTTCTCATCTGCACTGGCGGTTTCGTCTGGCGGCTGAAGATTTTGGAAGTTACAGTGATGTTCGAAACCATTAAACCAGATACTGCTGGCCACCTAAAAGGAGCATTAGAAGAATTTGACGATTTCTGTTAGAGGTCCTTTGTTTTTGCTTTGTTTTTGTGCAAGTGCTACTTGGTATTTTGAAACAGGACCCCTAAATAGATTTAAGGTGTTGAATGACTGATTGGTTTTTATTATTTTAATAGAGAAAAGTTCACAAGTGCAGAAGAATAGCAGAACACAGTCCTGTAGGATAAGGTAGCTGGTAGCTGTTTGAAGTGTGTGTGACCAGTGTACTCTTGCTCAGCTGAGTTCAAATGGGTGCAGTATTCTTTATTCACCTTAGTGTTTCCCACAGATGAAATCTTAATGTGAAATTCGCCTTATGTTCATATTGTTCTTTTACTATATCAATTACCTTGAAGCAAATTCATGGTTTCAAAACAAGTATTATAGCAGAACTATCTTTAACCATTGTTATAACCCAATTTTTAAAAATGCCCCTCTGGGGATAAGAACCGCTGTTGTAGTTCTTCCGTATTCTAGTTGGGGAAATATTATCTCTAGAGTGCCTTTGGCATGTTGAGCTCATCCTGTTAGTATAACTCTCAAAACACTCCTTTACCTCACTTTCAGACTTTCCTGCATATACCAAGTAATATCAGAGCACAGAAAAGGGAACAATGAACTCAATTGTAAAGCATCAGAGGAACATAAATAATGGAGATGATGGCTTATGAAGGATGGCAGCTGGAGCACAGGCCCAGAAGCAAGATTTTATGGAACAGAGAGTAGCAAGTAGTTCAGTTTGTTAGAGTGGGGTGATGGGGGATGGGCAGGAAAGGACTTGTGAAATTCTTTGCCATGCTAATAAATTGGAACTTATTTTTGGATGACAGGAAACCTGTAAAGACTTGTAAGCAGAGAGGTGATATGCTGGAAATATATTTAGAAAGATTGATTAATATGCAGAGTGTAAATATGAATTAAGGCAAGCATCTGTTTATGAAAAAAATAGGTAAGTAAAAGTAATTACTAACACTTTGTTAAGTAATTACTGTATGCCAGGCAGTCTGCTGTGCCCACCCAGCATATTATGTTTTTAATCCACATAACATTCATATGATTTTGAGCTCATCTGATCATATTTTTTTCTATGTTACGGTTGAGTAGACGGAGACAATAGAGTTTAATTAATTTGCCACAGAAAGTGGCAGATCAATAATTGAACCTGGTTCTGTGACTCCCCCACAACTCTCTTCTTGATCAATACCCCATGCTCTTTGTTCAGAACTGTGGCAGTTTCTAAAGAGGTATACTCTAGGAAGAGGAGAGCTACATAAAGAGAGTCATCACAAGTGACTGCCTCCAGCATAGTCCTAGTTTATGCCAGTCCTCCCAACATAATTATAATGGTATACCTTTTCACTCTCAATAGTATCCCAGCTTGATGGAAAGAAAGCAAATGGAAATAATGGCTTGTAAGGTTCTTGCTTTGTTCAGAAAGTGGTAAAAGTATTTACCTGAGCCACAATACAATAAGCTAATTATGTATATTAAAATTTAAATTTAAGGATAACCACTAAAAAATCCACAAATGTACAACTAAAATGTTAATGGAGGAGAAAAAATGCAATCATAAAAAAACTACTTAATCCAAGAGAAGTCAGGAATGGGAAAAAAAAGGAGATCAAATAAAGAACAGTTGGGACAAGTAGAAAATAAATAGTAAGATAATAGAATTAAACCAACTATATCTGTAAACAATTTAGATGTAAATAGACTAAATTCCCCAAATAAAAGACAAAAATTACTACATTGGGTTTAAAAAGTTTCAATCATACATTTTAAATATAGAGAAACAGATGGGTTAAAATTAACCACCACAGTATTGGCATAAGAATAGAAATAAAGACCAATGGAGCTTAACACAGTCTAGAAACACACACAGACACACACACACACACACACAGATGGGCACCTGACTTATGAAAATTCCCATCAGGGATTCCGATACATACCAGAGACAAGGGATTATGTAAGAGTTTAGGAATTTTTCAACTTATCCATGATTACCTCTTTTTGTGATATCCTCTCTGCTTCCTTTGGTTATTAGTGGAAAATCCTTAACAGCAAAAGACCTACAGACTTAGCTTTGTAGAACCAGAGTTGGGAAAATGGGCGGGATTTCTCTACACTCAAATTAATGTATCTATCTATATATATATATTAAAAAAACACATTTGTTTTGTTTATATGTATTTGTAGGTATTTGACATTCAAAACCATCAGGTATAGAGATAACAATGTGGGAGACGTTGTTGCTTATAGAGTATAAGAAGCCACGCACTGGATGAGCTCACCATGACAAACAGACCACCAAGACAAATAACAAGTGAGCCAAGTGAAGAACTTTTAGAAAAGCTAACATTTAAAGGGTAGGGTAAAAGAACATAGTGCAAACAGAATAGGTAAAGAAAAATGACCAGAAAAGATAGAAACATAAAGCCTCTTTATACTTCTGGAATTTCTCTATTGAAGTTTGGAGCCAAACCCCCAATGACTCCAAACGGTACCATGCCTTGGTTTGCTGGTCATTTTCCTTGTCCCCCAGGGCCCTCCCAGGAAAAGGTCAAGAGCTAGGTTCAACATTCCTAGATTCCTTTACTAAATATCATCATAACCAGTCATCATTTCTCTCTAATTTTCAACAAGAGATGGTTGTAGTAGTTAAGGGTTATATGTGGAATGAGAAAATAGAGGCAATTAATGAAAGATTAGGTTTTTAGAAACTTAGTCATGAAAACTATGAATAGAGGTACTGCCAGAACTCAATGCAGAGGGGTAAAGTCAGAGAAGATTTATTTTAGTAAGCTGAGGATTGGCACCTTCGTAGGTTTAGAGGGAGGAACCCACAAGGGGGGAATCTAAAGATTCTGAGAGGGGAAGCATAGAGAGGTTGCTCAAATTGCCAGGAATTAAAGGGAATGGATAGATCAAATAGGATAGGAATGAAGTGGAGCAAAATGACTCATCATTTGGGAAGAGGACACAATAAAACTGAAAGGGTTCAGGCCTCAGAGAATTGAGGGGCAGCTGGGACTCCAGATAGTGTAGAATAGGCAAAAAAGGAACTTGAGAAAATAATACTGTCCAAAGAGAACAGCTCTGCGGAATTGGAGAGAGGGAGTTCGCTAGAAATAAACAGAAGATTTCCACTTAACCCTGAAGACCAGTTTAAAGTTGGAGCTCACACACTTTCGGAACCCAAGGCTATAATAAAAAGTAGAATACAAAACTGGTACTGTAAAAAAAAAAAAAGGTAATGGTCTGAAGTTAAATGTAGATATAATAAAAAATATTTTTGCTAAAAACCTGAAAGTAGAAACTCAGGCATCTAACTAATATAGAGGCAGTTATGCCAAATATTGTGTTGTTCAAATATTTTACAACTTAAATGTATAAACATCTTTGATCACATCTCCACACAGTGCAACAACTGTTTTTAATGCGACTTCCTTCTCACGAAATTATAAAACGAGTAGTTTATTCAGTCTAGTTTTATAGCCACCACATCATTAAACACATAAAAGGATTTTGCAGTTGTTAAATAATAAGATAGTTATACTTTCATATACTTAAAATAATTATCTGGGTCCACATCTAGTTTCCCATTGTTCTTCCATAAACATTAAAAGATAAATTAATTATATTTCAGAAAATGTTTCCATCCCAACTGTATTCTAAAAGTTTTCAGTTGAAGATGTTAAAGTTTTCATGGCTTGTACATAGAAGTTGCTAGAATTTATCCACATATAATATAATACTTAAATTATCACAGTCACTCAGATTTTGGTGTGCTGGTTAGAGGGAATAATATTGTGATTTTTTTCTAAAAAGCTTTACATTCCTCCATTCAAGTAAGAAATTAGACTGAATTATTTTTCTTTTAAAAGCTTCAGATATGTTCCACATGAAGCATTGACCACAAGAACATACTGCAAAATATCTTCATGCCAGATAGTCTTTGTGTTTCTGTGTGGTATACATTCTGTGTGTCACTGACTGAAAACCCTGGCCCATCCTTGGATAAACTGGGACTTACTACCAAAAACTGACCTTGACCCAGACTGTCATTAAAAAAAAAAAAATGCCAAAGACTCTCACTCCAAAAGCATTTAAGTGTGTTGTTGCTTTTTGTGTTTGAAAATGACCATTGACAGCAAGACCAAAAGAACAGCCATAAACACTGTACTTAGAGACTGTCTTGATTTGTGGCTATCTACAGATCTATTTCTATTTATAAAGTGTACACTTCTCAGTGCTAAGCAAAGGACACTCATTTCTGACTCCACCTATGATTTAGAATTATCTCCCTGGAGTTATTTTCCAGGACCTCGTAGCTGCACCTCATTCACTACTTTATCTCCCTAAGATTCAGTCTCATCGTCTATAAAATGGGAAAGGAATGTTGATTTTACAGAATAATTTAAAATTAAATAAGTTTCTATATCTAAAACACCGAGTATTGATCAGAACTTGGCACATAGCAGAGGATTAATAAAAAGCAATTGATATTATTAAAGATTGTATTAGAAATGTCTGTACAACTCCTGGCCCCCAAAAATCTAACTCTCCACTCCTCAACTTTCTCTATCTAACTCAGGTTGAAGCACGTTTGCCAGGTAGTTAATGCTGATGTTTTTCCCTTGGATGAGGCTCAAGTTTAACCTCATATCCAGTTTTAACCTAAAAAGTAACCCTGTGTTCTTAACTCATGACCCTTTACCTGAGAACTTCTTTCCTCTAGTTGGGAACAGACAGCAGCTGCAGGGGACTTGACTTTTGGGGTTCAAGCCTGTGCTACTCATGAGTACCTACTATGGTCCAACTTTATGCCTCAGAGATGCCTAGAACTTCATCTCTTCTTTCTGGGATCTTATTCCCTCCTGAAGTGAACATCTAGAATCCTGTTCCTGGGGGAGGGGAACATGACAAGAATGTGTTTTCCAAAACCTTCTCAAAAGTAGATAAATATTCACCAGCAATAATAGGATGTAACTTACTTTACAGCAGATAATTCAGAAGCAGCATGTACAAAATGATGTGTAGAAAGGCTTGATTAGAGGAATTAGCATCCGGAGCACATAACTGTGTTGGGTGCCACAGGAGATGCTAAATGAGGAACACAGTCCGGCTCTTCCAAGGGCATACGGTCTAATACAGCTGATAGAACACATGCTCTAATTCGTCTAAAACAAGAGCATATGAAAGACTCTCAAAGACAAAGCTACAGGAGTACAGAAGGAGGAACGACCAAAGGGAGCTAGGAAGCCTTCATGGAGATTTTATCATCAGAGATGGGTAGTTGATATTAGGTGGGCATGATATGAAGCACATAATGAATAAAGGAATGAGGATGGGAAAGTATAGAACATATCCACCATATGGCAGCTGAATTTAGTTGAAGCAGAGTATCTCTAGGGAAACATTGAAAGATAAACCAAAGTAAAGCCAGCTGAAGATTAGAGAATGAAAGCCTTGAATGCCGATATAAATACTTTTATTAATTCAAAAGGCAATAAGGAGCCATTAATTTTTTTTTTTAAACTTAGGGGCTGGCAAGTGACCTTCTGTGCTTTAGGAAGATCATTTTGATGGCAGTGTATAGGATTGGTTAGGAAAAAGAAAACACCTCCAAATTGGAAATTTCAATAACTCAGGCAGGAACTATGATGACATTACAAATGGAAGTAAGAAAGAATGTAAGAAAGACATGACTGAGAATCTATCTGGCCTCTAGATGAGATGTTGCCACAAGGTTTTGAGCCTTGGTGACTGGGAGAAAGGTAATACTCTCTATAAAAACTGGAAACAGAAGAGAAGTAACTGGTTTTTCTCCAGTGAGTGAGGTGGGACTACATATTTTTATACCAGTGGAGTTTGACTTGATAAAGAGACAAGTAAAAGAAGCAATTAGAACTGGAGGCCAGGGAAGACTCAGGCCTGGAAATTTATGCAGAAGTTTTCTCTTAGACAAAGTTGAATCGATATGCATGGCAAGATTACTGACAAAATAATTTCAAAATCATGCTGCTCTACAGTGTCATAACCCAGAGAGATCATGGATAATAAAAATTGAGAAAGGCTGTGGGATGTAAGGATCAGGCGGGTGCCAATCACCTTGGAAAGGGGTGGGGGGACCAGATTGCCATGGTGGCTTGAGACCCTGTCTTAGGACCTTGAGTTGTGCTCCATTTTGTTTGAGTGCTAGCACCTCACTCTGTGTCCCAGCCTTTCTTGAAGATTATGGTGTCCTTTGTACTTTGGCTCCCAGATGAGAGCAATGCAGAGCATTTTCCAAACTGAATAACAACAATGAATGGTTACTTTTTACTCTCTTTCATATGTCTTACAAAAGACATATGAAAGACAGCACATCACCACAGATAGATCTGGCCAAAGAAGAATAATATCATATTAGACTAAACCAATAAAATAAACACCCTCCACATACAATTGCCATTGATAAAAATATATATGATTTCAAAATAGCTAAAGAAAAAGTTTCACATGGATTATATCTTTTTATCACCAAATATGAAACCATATAGCATTTCTTTTGGTTAGAGCTTAGAGGTAAAAATATTCCAGGTGAATTTAATAATGATATTTAAATTAATTCAAATTAACTTGTACATATAACCATAATCAAATCCGTTTTCCAGTCAAACATGCCTAAGGAAAGATTCTTAGTCATGATATCATCTGATTTTAAATTTAATACAATTTTTATAGGTCTGAAATGCATTTTCAAACATTTCAAACATGAATTGAGTTTTTAAATTATATACCTTATATAATCACAACAGTTTTTAGTAAGGTGTTCATTTTGTGATCCTATTAACTTAATTAGATTTGCAATTTTTTATTAGAGGAAATCACCTTTTAAAAACAAAACAAACATAGAAAAACAAACACACAAACATGCTTTCCAGTTTTCTAAATGTTTTACTGGATGTGAACTTGGGTAGATGTCTATAGCTAGAATACATAAAGCATTGACCTGTAGTAATACTAAATATTTTTTTTGCTTCCCTTAAGCCTTTTCTTGTACTTTTTAGCATTCTGCTGTGCACATTTTATTATATTATGTTACATTATATAATACTTCATTATATTGTGTTGCATTTTATATATATATATATATATATTGAGGCTGTTCTCCCTGAGGGGCTTTGTGTGTGTGTGTGTGTGCGTGTGTGTGTGTGTGTGTGAAGTTGTGAGTTAACAAAACAATCATGCATACCATACAGGATTCCCATACATCACTCCACCACCAACACCTTACGTTGTTGTGACACATTTGTTAAAAATGATGAAAGAACGTTGTCATAATATTACTGTCTATAGCCCAAAGTTTATATTTGTTGTATTTTTCCCACAAATCATCCTATTATTAACACCATGTATTAGTATGTATATTTGTTAGAGTTCATGAGAGAACATTCTCATATTTGTACTGTTAACCACTATCCATTATTTACTATGGGGTTTGCTGTGTTATATGGTTCCCTGCCTTGTACAATCCACCCAAAGTGTATACTAGGTGGCTCTCAGTTTCATCACAGAGTTGTGCTGTCATCAGCTCAGTTCATTTTAGAATGTTTTAATTATTCCAAAAAGAAAAATTCCATATCCCCTTATACTCTCCATCATTGACCCTTAGCATTGATATAGTACCTTCTTTGCCATTTCTGTAAAAATGTTACAATAGTACTGTTAACTATAGTCTATATATTACATTCATTGTATTTTTCCCAAATATCTCCATATTTTTAACACCTTGTAATAGAGTAACATTCTTGTGTTTGTACTATTTGCCACAATCCTCATCCGTCACAGAAATTATGATGTGATACAGTCCATAGATCATCCTCTAGCTTTCTTTCAATTTACATTAACTGAATATTTTTAATAAAGCAGACATTCACTTGATAAATATTTCTGAATCCTTAGTATATTTTTCTTTTTGAGTAAAGAAAAATTATTTTCTAAAGGTCTAGTCTCTTGAAAGATCAATTTGTGTTTGCATATTACAGATCTAAGAACTAGACACTTTTTGCAGAGCACGCTACTAAATATTCATGCCTGCTCAACTATTCTAACAACAAATCTTTACTTAATACTTCATGGTTTAAAAGAACTTCCATACAAACTCATTTTATCCTTAGAGTAAACCTATGTGCCAGAAATTGCTGGTTCCTATTAAAATGAGAAAACTAAGACTGGAATACTCACCCACGTTTACGAAATTGCAAAATATAGGAATTGGGATTTGAACTCAGGTCTTTCTACTAAGTCTAGTGCTTCTCATGTTAAATTACTTTTATTTACAATAGAAATTCTTTGATAAGTCCCAATTCTGTATTTTGGAACAGACACCAATTAATACTGTAGGAGTCACTTTGCAAAATTGATAGAAATGCACTAAGTCGTATATGTCTTGATAATGAATTATATATTTTCCTGTTATCAAATTTGAAATTATTGGCCCCAATCCTTAGTCTTGTACCATGAAGAAGAGTATATTTTGCCTTTGTTATTTTTGTATAAAATAATTAAGATGAGAATTCTCTCATTTATAAAGTCCATACTATGTGAAGTAGTAGTTAGGCTTTTCTGTATAAACATAGCTATAACATGATGTAATGCATGCTATAGGGGACACTTGTATAAAGTAATTAAAGAATATAAATGCAGACACAAACCATTCCATATGGACATAAGTGAGAAAAAAATTCAGAGAACATATAGAATAGCTGCACCCACTCTCTCCAAAATAGATAAACAAATAAAACCATCCTGCTGCAGACAATATGGCCAAATCTGAAGCTGCCTGCTCCTCTCTTTGCTCTGAGGCTTCTGAAAATAAAAGTAAAAAAAAATACCTAGCTATGTTGCTGCCATTTTTTTTCAAAGAACCTTGAGAAACACACGTATTTATGTAAAATAATATCCACAAAGTATTTTAACTGGAAGGAACCTACACTCTATAGTCCAACCCCCTCCTTCTACTGAGAGGGAAACTAAAGCCTCCATGTAGCATCTTCATAAAATCCCATGCCAAGATCCTTGGCAAGGAACAAAGAGAATAATTAAGCTCTCTGTTTTAAAGTGATGGCCTGTTTTAAGCATTCCTAGGTATTTCCGCTAGAGCAGAATTTGGTGTCACTTGTTTCAGATAAGTGGTTATTTGCTCATGACCAAAAGAAATCACAGTTCAATCCAAACCATTTTCTACTAATGAAGGCTTGCGTTTTTTTTGTTGTTGTTGTTGTTTTTCATTTTCATTTTTCCATTAAGGCAGGAACATGAAATATCCCACAGTTCAAAAGATCTCATAAAGATAGGCATAACAGGGTAATGCTTTCAAAAAAAAAAAAAATGCTCTCTTTGGAATCCTACAGTTACACTTAACAAGAGTAGAAATCTAACATGGCCAAGAGTGCACTACTGAACTGTTCTCAGGGGGATCTGTAGCATTGCCTGTGACACAGAAAATATTTTCTTGTTGCTTCAGAAATGGAAGGAATGAAAACTTGCCTGTGGTTCAGTATCCACGATATTTACACTACCTCAGTGAACATGGATCTATCCAAGCCTATCTGCAAACGGCACAACCATCCACCCGAGTGCCAGTACAAGTTCAGGTGGCTGCCTCTGATCTACTGTGTCTATCCCTTTCCTGGGGAACAACCTGATCCCCAAACCACTACTCCTAAGTCATTTGGAAATTGAATTTCACTTCCCTATGAAGTAGGAAATGGTTTTCATGGATTTAAATCAGCACTCCAAATCCAAAACCGAATGATGTTTGATAGACTATTATAAATGAGGGGGTGAGGTGGAGATGGTTGAATCAACGTGTGATAAAAGATGGTGCAAGTTAATAGATTAAAAAGAAGCAGTGATGTTGCTGGCCAGGCAGAGAAATCTTAGGGGGTGCAAATGGGAGCAAAAGTCTACAAAAAGGGAACGGAACTGAATCTATCCCTCAGGCAAAAACTCAAGGAGAGATTTTGGGGGTTGGGGTGAAGATGGCAATGACAAGGAAGTAAAACCAAGACCCCTTAGCTCACAATATCAGAAATCAGCAAAGGTTCCCCGCAGTGCCTTAGAGTATTGGAAAGCTACTGCTGACATCAGTCAAGAAGCTGCATGGCCGAGGGGTCTCAGAGGGTGGGGAACATAACCCGTTGTAATATGGGCACAAGGCAGATAAAAGGAATGTTTAAAAAGTTGAATGGAAAACTCTCCCTCATCTTCAGGCATCCCATGATGTCACAAGAATTACAAAACCATAAACATGCTGGCAAGGAAGAGGGGAATCAAAGGAAACACTCTACATAATTTACTGAGATAGTAAATTGTGCATTTTGCGGATTATTTTTATTTCTAGATTTTTATTCTCATGGCATTTAATATTACACATGGGACATGCTCACCACCTGATCATAGCTCAAAAGCATAAAATTTAGAATCTTGTCTTTCGGCCCAAAACAGGAAGAAAAGCAGTTGACCAACTTATAAAAAACAAAGTATCCTGTAGCATAATGATGCACAATTGTTGAATGTGTTTTTAAGAATTATGAAAAATAAAATAGATTAATCAGAAATTACTGATATCCAAACAGCTGCCAATCCATGTCAATTCTGCTTCCAAGATTAATTTCCTTCTTTTACCTTCTTTTTCATTTCTGTATCCATTTCCCAAAGTCAGGCTTTCATTCCTTCTCTCCTGAATCATGACTTTTAGGTGATCATTCTGGCCTTAAATTGAGCCTACACCTTACTGCCCAATGAACATTTCTGAAATTCTCATCTGATGTTCTCCTGCTTAAAACCTGGTGTGTGCATTCCAATTGCCACAAAATAAAACTCAAATTCTTTAGTGTCTGCCTTAAAAGTAGACCAACATGCCTACACACCACACAATTAATGTCCAATAATTTTTTTTTAAAGGAAACTAAAAAAGCAAGGTGCCTTCTGGTCTACTGAATGTTTTTTACTGTAGATTCAAATAACTTCACTCATTGCTACTTTCCTGGGAGCTCATTTTCTCATCTTCTTATCTCTCCTTTTGCCTCACATCTCATCCTTTGGATTTGATTACAGATTTTACTTTACATGGTTTAAACTTCAGCATTCCCTAGTAGAGCTCCCAGACACCTCAATAAGAAAGTTCTGTGTGGGGTTGTGGGAGAACTGGAGGATTCCCATGTGTGTTCTGACGAGATGGATACTACAGTTTTCTTCCTGATCTCTTGAATCCAAGTGGTTGCAGGAAACATACACTATCATAGGAACAACCAATCTTGCAGTAAATGCAAAGACTGTCATTTGTTTTACAAACTTCATTGATGTATTGAACATCAATCTATTTGCAATTTGTATAAACTTGGGCATGATTGATTCTTACTTTATTTTAATATTCTGAATCAAGGGAATCTTAAATGTTGTAATATATATATATTATGAATTGAAATTGGATGTCATTTGACTTATGAGAAACCACCTCGGGATGAATTAAACACAAATACATTACTGTATGCTAAATAAAAATATCTAATGGTATAAATATTCTATAATTTGGATTTTTCATAAAGTAGATAGTAATATTTCCTACCTTATTTTTCATTGTTAAAGTTCTTACTGCATGGGGCTATTTTTATAAATGAAACAAACAAAAAAATACTAAACAGGAAAGGTCAACAGCAAGCTAATTAACGCAGTTGCTATTGTGTTACCATTTGCTTGGTGCTTACTCTGCTGCTGACACTGGGCTGGGAGTTTTATACACATTATGGCGTTTATTCCTCACAAGCACCGTTGGATGCCTAATTTTCCCAAGATTAGGCATTTAGTAAACTACAACTAAAGAGCAGAGGTGCAAACCTTCTGAATGCAAAGCCCTTGCTCTTATCCAATCCCAAGTCCTTGGCTGATAATTTGTCTGCAAAGTTAGTTTTTAAGGCCAAACTTGCAAAGATGTTTTATAGTAGCTAGGCTCATCTCTTCAGAGAAAAGGTTAAACGAGGATGGTGCTTTATTGGTTTCAAATGACCTCCTTCTCTAGTAATAAACTGTTGTAAAGCTCCTGATATATAACTAAAGGAGTTTTATTGGATAAAAGTATTTCATCATTACTGGCTCATGGAGAAAATAATTCTTGGATGAAAAACAGAGTTTTGAAAAGAATTGCTTGCTCCAAAAAGCAAATCAACCCTTGTATATATTTTAGCTTTGGGGCCTGGAACAGATGATGTCTGAGATCCCCAAAGACTTCAAAATGAATGGCGCTGTAAGAGGCAATAGGAAAAGAAAAATGTATTATGTCCATAAAGTTTTATGGTCTAGGATTAAAATGGTTGACAAGAATCAAAGACATTTGAATTTGTGTAGTCAAATGCTAACTTCAGTAGACCTTACACACACCAACATTTATGTATTAAAGACTAAATTCTTGCTGAGAGTTGATGGAAATTGGAATTGATTTGCCTTATTTTTTCCTAAGTTAACTGACACTATAAAAAGGGAGACTTGAAATGCAACACAGAAGAACTGAAGTTTACAAAATATACCTGGTTGCTAAGTTTTCCATTTGATTTTCATTCACATTACTTAAAAAATACCTAAAAGATACATACATAGCCTAGGAAAGAAACATTTATAGGTATTCTCTTTTTTCATTAATGACCAAAGTGGAGGATATGGGCTTTAATTGCACCTGGAAGGATTAAGTTTAAATTATTAAGAATAAGTGAAAAGAAATATATAAATTAATGGAATGATGAATTTCTACATGACAGAAAGTATATTAACACCATCCATGGAAATATTTGAAAACAGGTCAAAATTTTAGCTACCATAACATTTAGATAAAATTGAAACTTTTGAAAGCAGACATACATTCTATTTGGTGGCTGTTTTAGTCTCCTAGACTACTAAAAGTAAATACAGTGAAATGGTTCAACTTGAACAATGAGAATTTGTTAGCTTACAGTTTTGAGGCCAAGAAAATGTCCAAATCAAGGCATCATGAAGGTGATGCTTTCTTCCTGAAGACTGGCTGCCTTTCTCTTCCAAGTTTTTTTGCTTTCAGCATCTTTCTTCTGTGGCTCTCTCTTTCTCTCTCTCTATTCATTCCATTTATAAAAGGCTCCAGTAAGAGAATTAAGTCTCATCCTGAATGAGGTGGGTCACACCTTAACTGCAGTAGTCTCATCAAAAGACCCTGCTTACAATGGGTTCACACCCACAGGAATGGATTAGATTTAAGAACACGCTTTTCTGGAGGTACATACAGCTTCAAACTACCACAGTGGCCAAAGGCCCTCCCTGACTCAGATCCTCATTTATTTTCACTAAGATTCTCTAGTTTGTTCTTGTGAGAGCCCAAATTAAAGTTGGGGCAAGAGGGGATATCACCTACTTACATTATAGGAGGTACTGGGAAATGAGAACATCTCCCTTAAATGGTTTTCCTTCCTCTTTTAGGTACCACTTAAAAATTACATATAACTATACATATTTTATTCTTATCTGGAAAAATAAGCTTCATGCAGCTGTAATTTGAATTGAAACAAAAGGCTACACATGTATTGGAAAACTGAACTTCATAGTGATATCGAATATTGGAAATTTGCAACCACATTTTCTTTACCTTCCTTGTAAGTTATCGTACTATTAAATATTTCTGGGCACCTTAATAGATCTCTTTAAAGAGCTAAAAATTTCAGGAATAAAAGTTACCATTGAGAAAACAAATTAGAAACTCATCTTCTTGTATTATAAAGCCAAGAAAAAGTTCACTTCCCACAAAGAAAAGCTGACCTATGTTTCCAGTCTGATATGTGTATTATTAATGTCATGATGCCATTGTTCCCTAGAGGGTAACACTTGGTTGCTATTTGCATCATTATTATTTAGGCTTTATATAGCACATTCATCTTTTATTAAGTTTCAAAGGTCAATTGTGATCTAAGGTTTCTCCAGGTTCTCCCTGCTTCTTTTTTCTTGATTCAGTTAAGATGTTTGTTTTGCTGTGTTCTGAAAGATTCCATCTAATCACTAAAAAGCGTCTGGGATACATGTCTTCTTGACCCTGCTGATTCATATGTTGAAAAGTGTGATGTATTATGTCTTCTTCTGATTCAGGTCCTGGCTCACATCTTCAGTTATTCACTACCAGGCTCCTCAGATGGATCAAAGCATATCGGAGAAGCAGATAAAATATCTCAACCTCAGGCAATGGGTTAAAGCTTCACTTTCGAAAGGAGGGGATGACTTTGTTCCTCTTTAGAAGGTACAGTACCCTTAAGTAATATTTAAAGGACTTGGCACCTCACTGACTTAAGTTTCCAATGTGTTCGTAGTTAAGAGTTTATCAGTTCATGCCTCTCTTTGTCCTGCTGCCTTAATCACACAATTACTGATTAAGGGAGCTAGACCTGTTTTAGGGACTCTTGCCAACAGTAACAGGGATCTCTTTCCTCTCTATAAGGCTTTCCAAGGTACCTACGTTTCCCAGGGCTGCCGTAGCAAAGGACCACAGCCTGGGTGGCTTAAAACAACATAAATGTATTCTCTCCCGGTTTTGGAGGCTAGAAGTCCAAATCAAGGAGTCATCAGGACTATGCTCTCTCTAAAGGCTCTAAGGGCCTTGAGGATCCTTCCTTGCCTCTTCCAGCTTCCAGAGGTTCCTTGACTGTGGCAGCATAAGTCCAACATCTGCCTCAGTCTTCAGACAGCTGCCTTCTCTGTGTGTCGCTCTGTGTCCTCTCTCCTTTCATAAGGACACCCATTATTGGGTATAGGGCCCATCCTAAATCTGGAATGATTTCCTTTTGAGATCTTTAATCACATCTGCGAAGACCCTATTTCCAAATAATATCACATTCTGAGGTTCTGGGTGATCATGAATTTTGGGAGATCACTGTTCAACCTAAACATGGCTAGATGGAGCTGTAGGGGCCAGTGTGAGCAGCGAGCTGCAGGGCAATTTATCTTCCCTTTTTCACACTCCTCCCAACTCCCCTTTCTCTGCTGACTGGCTCATTTGGTGTACACTCCAGCTCCATGTTGAGAATGGAGGCAGACTTTGAATTCTAAGGCAGATAAACCAGTTATTCCAACTATCCAGTTAACACCAACACTGACCCCACCTCGTATTTCTGAAATAAAATGCCACATTTCTTTCCACAAACCTGTCTGTGTGTCCACAGAAGAGCTCTGAGTGAGGTCAACATGACTCCTGCCCAACTATGCCCTCCTTTCCAAATAAAGTAGCTAAACTTTTAAGGCAAGAAGCCTATCAAAGGGCACGGATTGTTGTCTCAACAACAGGGAAATTGAGTCTGCATCAACAGGGAAACATCTTTACACCCAACTTCTGGTGAGCATTTTAAAATCAACTAATTAATACCAAGACCTTCATCCCTGCCACCATTCACCTTAGTCACAAACCCAAGTCATTTCAGCCCCTTTTCTGTTTCTGTATTCTCATCCTAATTCTTGAGTTTCCCAAGCCTACCTTTGTTCTTTTGAGCTCATGGTCATTTCTTTCCATTTATTTCCATTGTGCCCACCTTACACTCTCAAACCATTCATCTCATACTCAAACCATGTTCTTACCTTAAGTGAAATCCAGATCTTCTTAAAGGACACTCCTTCTGCCCTCTTCTCCTTCTCCATGCATCACCATCCTAGAAGCAGACACCTACAATCCTCAAGCTCTCCACTGTCACTTAACAACTGCTCCTTCCTCCTCCCCCAGGGCCTCTTAGCTGATTATGATATCTGATTCTTATATCCTCTCTGTTCCTACAATTTACTTACTGTCCTTTTGGTCCCTAGTTGGAAGAAAGTTACCAAGATTCTTTGAAAATGTGGACACATGGCTTGAAGGTTTTTACTCTACCCCTATTCCCAGAATCACCTTGGATGACTTCAAAATCCATGTGAGCATTCAATCAACATTACAGCCTCATATTACTTGCTTTTCCATTTCTTTCAGCCACTATCAAAGAAAAATCTGCAGTGGAAAATCTTAGATAAGGATATTAATCAGGCAAGGATGGCTATGGTAGAAGAATGAGAGCAGAACTGAAACACACAACTTAAAGTTTATAGCCTCCCACTTCTGAGCTTTCATCAAGCATTGAAAATATCATCCCAAACTGTTTCATGACACAAGGTCCAGATACTATTTTTAAAAATTAACTAATTTTATTAAAAATTTGCTAAACATGAATGGACAATTAATTTATTTGTTGACTTTCACAAACACAATTTCCTAGCTCTTTAAACCATATTATAAGTATGTTCTTCATGTTAAAAATGTAGAGATGCTCCACTCTACCTGGTATAGTATCTCCTAGACTAGGGGTGGTAAATATGCTTCTTTAGCATTCCAACTTCAATTGCTTGGCATGCCAGTGACCCCATTTCATTGGCTACTGGACAAATGGTACATAATTTGCACCATTGTACAAATGGTACAAAGAGAGTTAGGGAAACAGATACTTGAATGCTTGGAACAGTCTTCCCCTAATTATACTCTGGCTAACATCTATTCAATCTTTTTATTTCAGCCTAAACAACTTCTTCTAAGATTGTCCCTCCTCCAAACTTAATTAGATGTTCTTCCCCCATCCTAGCTGTCATTGCATATTTTAAATACTATCTCTTTCCCCAATAGACTGTAAGCTTCCCGAAAGAGACGCTCTCTCTCTTGCTCCCCACCATACCCTGTGACCAGCATAGCATCTGGCACACAGTAAGTGCTTAATAAACATCTGTTGAATAAATAAGCTTTGTGATCTCTAACTGTGTGTCTGGACATTTTCTCTACTTATTCTTCCTGTTCCAGCCAAACTCAACTGCTTGCTGCTCCTCTACATGCTCCATGTTTCCCCCTTTCACACCTCTGGATTTATAATGGGCTGTATTGTTCCCACCAAAACACAAACCTAACATGCCCACTTTTGAGTATATATTCCCCAATGTTCATCTCTAATTCTACATTCACTAGGAAGCATTTCATGATCTTCTCTTCCTACTTGGGGCTCCTGAACATGGTATTACTTCCTTCTATATATTTTTAGAACTGGAAGGGCCCTTAAATTTGATTTGGTCCAACTCTCTAATTCAACATATGAGAAAATAGAAGTCTCAACACATTCAAGGCCTTCCTCAAGACAGCTTTATTCAGTGGATATCAAGTCTCCTGTGTTCTTTCCACCACACGATGCCACCTTCCTAAAGTAGATGGACAGCTTCATCATTATCAAACAAACGTTTGAACACATCTGATGGCTGTGTGGATATACTAGTAAAAGTGAGTGAATTATTGTCATCACAGTGGGGATGCTTACAATTTAAGAAAAGCTGTCGAACTTTTTGAAAAGAATTACAGATGTTCACTTAATGTATTTTTTCCAGTAAATTAGGGTATTCATATATCAGAAACGTTCGCAATGAGAGGCATTTGTAATAATGATTATATTTGAAGAGCATTTCTCACATTCATGCAACTTGAATACAATCACCCTGATTCTAGACCAAAAGAAAAGCACTTTAAAGTTGAATACATCATGGTGATATTAATCTCTGAGGAAAAGCTTTTATCAGCCCCTAAACCAGAATCTACAACAGAAATCATTTTCTAAACTAAACTATAGCTTTTATGGGAAAAGGATTTTAGCAAAGGTTGAAGAGGTATTTCTGCTGGCGGTGTACTTTCTCTGTGACCGCTGCAGTGCGTTTCTGATTCTCACTACCACCCTGCTGCCTGGTACGTTCTTTTGTTTTAAACTATTAACAGGTTTGTTGTCAATATTTCAATTATTAGCAAAGGTTTATTCAGAGCCCCTTACAAAAGAGAACATAATAACAGTCAATGAAGCATTGCTCTAGGAGGGACTTGCTTTTTATATTTTCTGAACATTTTAGCATAAACCCTGTATGCTCTTCCTTATTAACTCTGCCAGGCAGAATTATACTAACCTTTCAAGGCCCAGCCTGTTTCATAGCAGCCTCAAAAGAATTCCTAATCCCATCAGTCAGTAGTGATCACTTCCCCCACTGGATCTTAAGAGGTGAATGGAACTTTGCATCAGGAACAGTGTGAATAGGCATAAATTCGTTAAGATTATTGGAAACTACTTTTGCTGCTACCTATTTGGCTGAAATGCTAAGTGGAAAAATAGAAGAAATTCTACTAATGTTGAGTAAGCAGTGCTCTAAGATGGCGATATTTGACAATCTGGAAATTTCTATTATCAAGAAGTTAGCAACTAGGTTATATTAGATGAAGGGTTTGGCTAAGATTTAAAAATTGGTTTTCCTAAAAACACCTCTGATACACAAAGAGGCAAGGATAAAGATTATTTTCCCAGAAGTTAACGGGGAAATGATATTATCATGGAAAAAGGGAAGGGGGATGTATGAGAAAAATTAACATTTATCAAATGCCTACTATGCACCAGGAATTATTTTAGGCTTTATATCACTTTAATCCATAAAATCAATCTGTGAAAGAGATCAACTTGTCTAGAAGACCTGGGTTGGCTGCTGTTTGTACAGTTGTCTGATTTGTACTGTCCACTACTCCACACTACCTGCATGAAGATGAAAATACACTTTTTCCTAGAGGGCCAATAGATGGATGATGTGGGAAGGGTTGCAGTGATGAGCAGGAATTAGGCTATATGTGTGCCCTTGACCAAGGAGCAGGGCAACAAAACAAGCTCAGGTCAGCAGCTACAGAGGAAGAAGGTGGGACACCATCACAAGTTTTTTGCTGAGTACTGATAATAATAGTTCTGGAACTAAAATTTATTATACAAAGTACCAAATAAGACTATGCACAAGATATATGGTTTTGTTTGATGTGATTATAACTCTAAAGCCCTGAGTTTTTTATTTGAAGTACTGTTTTAGGATAAATGGGCACTGACCAAATTTTGGCAGTTAAAGTCTAGAAGAGACTTGAGCAGGTTATTAAATCCATCTTTTTGACTCAAGGAAGGACTTTATTTTAATGTATTGCAATACACTTTTTCTCTGGGCGCTTCAAAATCTCTAGAAAGAGAGAGAAATGGGGGTGGAGAGAGGCCAGATCTTCTTTAGCAAAGTCTTCCTGGGTCTCTAATCTCATTATGTTCGATAGAGACTTAGAAAAATTTTCATTGTTCAGGCAAGATGATACTTTGGGGGTTGTTTCCAATGCCCCCAATATTTTATTACTTATTATGCATCCTCAGTACTTTATAATCCTCTGCCATTGGAGGTAAAACCATGCAAAAATCATAGAGATTCTGGCATTCTGCAGCCCAGAGAGTATGCTAAGCCCACCACACAGTACAGTCAGTCCTGGCCGCCTTCACAGCGCCCCGCGCCCCCCACCCTCAGCAGCACCAAGGGAAGCCCTGCCCAGTGCTGGAGCCAGCATTCCTCAGGTCAGAGGGCTGCAGTAAAGTCTGTTGCTGTAGGATGTGTCTTCACTGAAGCTGAACTAGTCCCCAGAGCTAGCACATACAGCAAACCCCAGCCTTCTCTCCTGCTCTCCTCTGGTTTACTAAGACTAGGATCTCGTTTCAGTCATGATTTCTTATGCCTGGATCCTGCTCCCACTCCGTTTAGCCTCTGCGTAGTCATTCTGGTACCACTTCTTCCCAATCATGAGTTTCCCTCTGCTGAGAAAGTCCACTCCCCTACCCATACATCCTGTGAGAGTCTTAAGCTCTGCCTGGACAAGACAACAGCCTGCAAGGGCTTTGGAAGCAGAGAGCCTAAATTCAGATACAGACTCCACCACTTCATTCATTCATTCATTCATTCATTCAATATTTACACCTACTCATTGCCAGGTACTGTTCCAGGGATGGGGGACAGAGCACTATGCAAACATGCAAAATTTGTCTTCTTGGAAGTAACATTTGAGGATGGGGGAGCCAGACAATAAGCAAATAAACACAGTATGGATTTGAATGCCCGGAACTGCTCTAAAGAACAATAAAGCAAATTAAGGGAACATAAAATCATGGGCAGGGAGGTGCAGTTTTGCATGCAGTTGCCAGGGAAGCTTTCTCTGAGGAGGTAACATGTGAACAGAGACTCTGGCATAGTGTTGGACTAGGCCAGGAAATTATCTGAGGAAGAGATTCTGGGAAGAGGGAACAGCACAATGTCTGGTATAGGAAGAAGCTTGCTGAGTTTGGTGTGTATGAAAATAGGCAAGAAAGCCGGTTACTAAATCTCTTTAAGCTTCCGTTCTCTCATTTGTAAAATGAAGGTAATACTAGTAGACATAAGTTTGATGTTGGAATGAAACAGGATCATTCAGGTAAAATACTTGGACACCATCTGGCTAGTAGAAACTGCTCATCATATGTTAACTGCTCTTAATATCACTGGGGCTGTAGTTCTTGCTGTTATCATAGCCATCAGCAGTTCTCTAGGATGTTGTCTCCTTGCCCAGCTTTATATTGTTCAAAGCACTTTCCACTCTGTGGAATTATTTTATTTATTGCTGAATTTACTATTTCATTTTCTATCACTCTCATGAGGTTAAGAATTTCTGCTTTAATTTATCACCATAACCCCAGAGCTCAGAACAGTGCTGGCATAAGTAGGTGTTCAGTAAATACCATTTGAATAAATCAATTCTGTTCTTATTATCATTATTATATGGCACTCAGATATTTTTTGCTTCTATATATCCCAAACTTGCCTGATGAAAGAATGACCTGAAATGATTCCCAAGTCCAGCCCCACTGTTGACTCAGAATCTCCAGCCGCATACCCAGAATCTTTATTTTTGAACAAGACCCCTGGGTGAATTGTGTGCTGGACCTTGCTACTCAGTATGTGGTCACCGCACCAGGGAGCTTGTTAGAAATGCACCATCTTGGGCCACACTGAGACCCACTAAATCAGAATCGGCATTTTAACAAGATTCCCAGGGGATTCATATGCACATAAAATTTAAGAAGCAATGTCTCGAGCAATATCAGAGAAAACATTCTGTCTTAAGCTACTTATTCTTAAGCCAGAGTTTCTAAACCTGGCTGATTACCAGAATTCCGTAGAACTGGGGTGAGGCCTGGGAAAAGGTTTTTTTTTTTTCTGATTCTATGGGCAATTCTGATACTGAGTGTAATGGTTGAGTTCATGTGTCAACTTGGCCAAGTTATGGTGCCCTGTTGTTGGGTCAAGCAAGCACTGGCCTAATTATTACTGTGAGGGTATTTCATGGATTTAAATCATTAGTCAGCTGATTGCATCTATGGCTGATTACATCTACAATCAACAAAGGAGATTTTCTCCAATAATGAGAGAAGTCTCATCCAATTAGTTGAAGGCTTTAAAGGGAAAACTGATTTCAGCAATCAGAAAGAAGAATGTCTTTCTCTACTTCAGCCAGCCAGCTTCTTCTAGGGAATTCATCAAAACTTTTATTGATGTTCTCAATTTGAAGCCTGCCTACAGAATTCAGACTTGTCAAATCCCACATCACATGATCAAATTCTTATAATAAATCTCTTAATACTTTCATACACACACACACACACACACACACACACACACACACATACACACACTCTATAACCTGCTCTGTTTCTCTGGAGAACCCTGACTAATTCACTAAGTCAGATTTAGGAACCATGGCTTAACTTCTATTCCCCGGATACAGAGTAGCTTACAGTGTGATTTAATGAGAGAATGAGCCCTTTCTCTGAAAAAAAAAATCCATCCAGTTTTATGTCCAATGTTGTGAGAATAGTATAAACAAATAAGCAATCAAATAACTAAAATTATCTACCTAACCAGCACAACCAGTTATGGACTCAGGTACAGGAGGCTGGTGAGCCTCCATGATCTCTAAGGAAATGCCTTCAAACAGGTGAAAATGAGATTTCCTGCCTAGGACTATTGAAAAAATGGTTTCGTGGTAATCTGGCCATCCGATCAAGCTTTCAAGCTTTACTGCCAGCTTCTCAGATATTCTAAGACTAAATTTATCCCTGCCCCCTCTTCACTCCCCCGCTCCCCTGCCCCACCACACTCTTCAGTCTGCCAGAAACATTTCTTTTGCCAATCGTAGAATTAGTCCTACTTTATATATGGAAAATACTTCTCATCTCCAATATCATCCACTTCCTCTATATCATGCCCTTTTCTACTGTTTCTCTATATTTAACATAATAATTATGATTTTGAAAACGTAGATATGATTCAACTTCAACATTTCAAATGATGTGACTCTCAAGAACATCAGCAAGAATTACAATCAGTGTCCCACTTTTTAAGCATTCTCAATCTATTCCCCTTAACTAATGATAGTATAAATGTTAATAAGAACAGATGTTTCAGATCACTTTTCACTCTGCTTCTCCTCTAAAGGCGGATTTGGCATCACTTCTAATCCAGTGCAGTCTGCCACCCAGGGCTCAGGCGTCTAATAACTCTGCTGAGTTTATGTCCCAGAATTTGACAAAGCGATCGTGGTTAAAATGAAATTTATTCACAGTCCTTTCCCCTTTGCCCCTTTAGTTGAGGAATAAAGTGACCATGAGTTAAAGTCATTCCAAAAGATGCTTGAAACAAATCTGAGAAGCTCGAGAAAAGCCACAGGCAATGTCTCTTACATTCTTTCATGATTTATAACATCAGATGTGAAAACACTGTGTAATGTCTTTTGAACATCTTTTTTAAAATTCAGAATGGCACAAGAATACATTTTCTTTTGGATTTCGCATTTAATGGTGATATATAAGGACACTGATATTTATATTTTAACTTACGCAGTGATTACTACCCTGGTAATATCATCTAGCTCTTCAATATCTGATTTTTAATTTTTTCCCAAAAGGTATGTTCAGGGAATAAGTTCAGAATTACATATTCCAACCACTGTTTAGACCCAAACTCAAAATAGGGTGTGAGAGACCTCCTGCATTCTGTTTATTTTTCTAAGAAAAATCTTATTATACGGACAAATATGTGCAATTTAAATATAAAAACTTGCATCATTTAGGTAGACATGTGTAATACCTTTCAACTGTTGGAAGATGTCTGATGTAAAACATGAAGCTCGTGTTTGGATCGTCAATTTGCCAAATGTGCATTGGGACTCCTGAACCCATTTTTCCACAATATGTGGTCTCTATTAAGGTTAATGTCACACTGAAAACCCACAGTTGAGTAAAGCAGAGCCAAAGCCAAATAAAACTGAGGGTTCAGGAAAATAAATTCAAGGCGTGTATACTGCATATCCTTGCCATGAAAAGCCCAATAGCTACATGAAAAATATATCTAACCCTCTCATTCTTAATATAGAAATAAATCTCCGTTGATGCCTTCCATACAGACTAAAAAAAAAAACAAAATTCTTACATTGTCCTCTACCCAAACAATAGCTCCTGCTCTCTACTTTCCTTTTCCATCAACTTTATGAGAAAAAGTGTTTTGTAGTTGTTTTGTCTTCCTCTTCTCTTGCTCAACATATAATCAACACATAATCTACTATAACTTGGCTTCTGCACCAACATCAGGAAATTCACAGGAGAGAAAGTATACTGATAGACATGTCAATGTAAGATAACGCATATGATTAATATTGGCACACGAATATTCCAGTATTCAGAGTCATGGCCATCTACTACTAGTGGCCATCTGTTGTTTATGCCAGCCCAAAATTCATTCCTGATTCTGATAATACCACCTTCATTTTCTTTTGGGAATTCTCTGATAGCCTCACCCTTATTCAAGAGGGAGACAGTGTACTCCAGTTCTTGCCAATGAGAGTACAGCATCTGCTTGGCTCTGGTGATTGGTTTAAGAAAGTAGTCACATGACTTGGATCATGACCAATGAGAAGCAAGGCAGCATTTTGCTGCAACAATTGGTATATTGTTTCTTAGGGCTGCGATGATAACAAAGTACCATGAACTGGAAGAGTTTAAAACAACAGAAATGTATTTTCTCACAATTTGGAGGCTAGAAGTCTGAAATCAAATCAAGGTGTCAGTAGGGCCACGCACCCTGAAACCTGTGGGGGACAATCTTTCCTTGCATCTTCCAGCTTCTGCTATTTTCTGATAACCCTTGGCATTCCTTGGCTTGTAGATGTATCCTTCCAGGCTCTATCTCTGCCTTCATCTGGCCACCTTCCTCTTGTTCCTCCATCTTCACATGGCATTCTCCTCTCTGTGTCTGCCTGTGTCCAAATTTTCTCTTACAAGGAAACCATTCATGTTGGATTAGGGCCCACCCGAATCCAGTTTGACCTCTTTTAACCAATCACATCTTCAAAGACCCAATTTCCAAATAAGGTCACAGATCTTCTACGAAAACACAATTCAATCCTTAATAATTGGGAATGAGAAGTGACCTCCATGGCAGTTGTAAAACTGTATGGAATATAAACTTAGCGATGCTGGTGGGCAACTTGCTATCGTTACAAGACAGCTGGTGTGAGAACAGCAAACACAGATGAGGGAGAGTCAAGTGATGAAGACAGACACATTTCTGGTGAAATAGTTTAACCCTGGCCCCCGTTCTGCCCAGGAGATCTACCTCTAGCATTTTACAGTTTCTCTACATCAGTTTTGTTTTCTTTGTTAAAACCAGTCAGGCTTTGGTTTGTATCACTTATACCGACAGCACTGGACTATACCGATGATATCTAATGTTGGCAAAAGTGCTGTCAATGCACTCTGGAAGGTTGTTAATTGTTTTCACGTTTTTAGTTTTTTTCTTTTTTTTAATCTTAGAAAAAGCATATAAAACTCTGCAATGAAAAAGAAAATGTAGAAAAAGTAAAAGTTATTTAAGAACCAATGTCCATTTAACCTCTCAATCTACTTACCATCATTGACTCATTTCACTATCCCCTCTTTGATGTCTACTTTCTTAACCTCCATGACCACACAATTTCTTGGATCTCCTCCCACCTCTTCAATTCTTTCTCTGTATTTTCTTTCATTTCCTTGAGCATTTTTAAGCTGTTTTTTTTTTTGTTGTTTTTTTTTTTAAGTTTTAGTTCAGTATGTCCACAGTCCTGTCTTCTTTGTTGGTGTTTTCTGGATTATTTAATCTACTTCCTTTTGATGGTCATTTCCTTCCTATCAGGAAAATCTGATTAAGGCAAATGCAAAGGGCAGGGTTCTCCCTGTCTTTTAATATATTATTTCCTCTTTTTAAAATTATTATTATTATTTATCCCCGCCTCCCCCACTGCTTGTCTTCCTTTGTTGCACCAGCTCACCGCACTGCACGGGCCTTGAGCTCACCACGCCACGCGAGAGCTCCTTTAGTAGGAGGCCCCGGGATCACACCCAGGGCCGCCCATATGGTAAACGGGAGCCCAACCAAGTGAGCCACAGCCGCTTCCCTCTCCCTGTCTTTTTTTTTTTTTTTTTAATTTTAACAAATTTTTAACAGTTGCATATTGTGCTGTTTTGTTTTTTTTTTAAGATACTTAGATTAAATAAATGTTACACAAAAATTATAGGGATTCCCATATGCCCCACCTCCCACATCTCCCACTACCTCCCACATAAACATCCTTCATTAGTGTGGCACATTACCTGCAATAGATATACGCATCTTGGGGCTTTGCCACTAAACATGGACCATAGTTCACATTGTAGACCACACTCTCTCCC
>JAQZBX010018474.1:13279-34690 GCA_029593785.1 Cabassous unicinctus | reverse complement strand
ACCATGAGTATTAGGAAACTTACAGAGAGGGAAAATATTAAAATTTAACTATATTATTCTCTAAATTTCTACAGATTTGTGGTATTTCATATTTATTTTAATATTGTCAATATTGTCTGTATTGGATGTCAAAGAAAAGACTGGAATATGTTTGTGTATTATGAATTGAATCCTGCTTTATGAATTACCTTTAATATTCCAGAAGAGGAACAGTCTTTGGGATTATGTATTCCAATAAGACCTCCCACTTAATTAAAACCATTAAGAATCATAGAAAGTTAAATTGTTAGAATTCAATAAAAGAAATTCCTGGGTAGCCAGGTCTTTTTATAATATCCACTATTACTTGCTGTACATTTTTTATATTATAAAATGTTTTAGTGATGCATATTGATTTTTAAACTGAGCAAATTTCTATGTTGCCTTTTTATTATGAATAGAATCTAATGAAATAAAGAGTAAAATGGATGTTTTATGTGATTTGATTTCAAAGCATCCCAACCAACCAACCAGGACTTGCAACAACTCCTAAAGCAATGAGCAGGTCACACACAATGCCCGGCCATATCAGCAATAGGACCTGAGCTTAGCTTGCTTGCAGTAGACATAAATTTCTACCTAACTGCCCTAATGAATTTTCTACAGCATGATAAAATGTTCATGCTCCCCTGACTGAATAGTAACATTTTTACATTTTTAAAGGGGAAAAATATCATATAGATATATCATTTATATATTTACTGAAGAGATTTTAGTAAATCAAAAATTTCCTTTCACTTGCTAGTAATTTAGAATTGAGGGCATATAATATCCATTTACAGATTTATAAAAATAAAAATACTTGCTTCATACAATATCAATATATACAACTCTAGTTATGTCTATCTATATCTATTGATCTACCTATCTATAACACATATATATTATGTAATTCCATAATGGGTAATCAAACACTGAGTGATTCAATCATCAACAAATGATAGGTAGTTACATTTATAAAAATGGCAAAATTCCTTTCCACTCAAACATATACACCATTAGATAATGACATCTCTCCTTTTGTCCTTGAAAAAGGCCTCTACTTATGGATTAGATTGTAACTGCTGACTATAACAGATTTACTTGTAATTGTAACTGTCATTTTACCTCATTTCCTTTCATATAATTGTTATCTTATTTTAACTGAGCAATTTATAATTCTGTTGTAAACTGTAACCAAATACTTGCCCCAGGCTGGCTTCTGTTTGGTTCTTTATAGTCCCTTTGTTTAGCTCATTACCATTCTTACACTTAATATCTTGTTAATCGAGCAATTTACAGCAATGTTGTAATCTGTAACCAAATGTCTTCAAGGGCTTCTTGAAGAGTTACTTACACACTCCCTATTAGCCCTAACTACATCATAAACCATCAATATCTGCCAACAACACTATCCCCACTTCCTTTTGTGTAAATCCCATGAAAGCCCTAAACTCTTAAGACTTCAGGAGACAGACCTGTCTCCATACATGGCACCTTGCAATAAATTTTTTCTCTTGTTGAAAAACTGAGTATCACTGAACTGTCCCCTCATGTGCATTGGACTATTGGCCCACTTATCTGGCAATAATATAAATTTTGAAATTTTGAATTAATTGCTTTTACCTGTCATACTTATTGGATTAAATATTTAATGAAAGTATCTTTGTTCCATGTCTGTCTATTTTAAATTCATACATCATCTGAGAAATAAATGGACTGCATAGTTGAATTGTCTTTCGGTCAGGAATAAAAACCATTTTACCACTCTCCATTCCTGAACCTAGGTCAGCTGTGGCAGCCAGGGAGCATCTTGGTTAAGTGTTCCTCCATCACTCACTCTAGACCTGACAGAAAAATGTCAAAATCAGGAAGGGAATTTTGAACAAGTTATGAAGGATAAACGGAGAGAGGGAGAAAGGGCATTCTTACTTCAGCTTGGAATTACTGTGTTCTTAAAGATTGTCCAATGCCAAAAGAATTTCTATTCAGTTGACTTTTGTGGAGGAAATATATATACTGGAGTAGTGTTAGGTCATGCATCTCATACCACCAGACCCCGTTTCATTTGGGATTACAATAATCTCTAAGAAGGTAATGATTTAGCCAGGGTGTTGCTCCTTAATGGCCTGGACAGAATGGAACTCGAAGCCTTTGCCACTAACCTGGGTCCATTTTTCTCCCTTCTTACCATGCAATCCAAGTACACAACTGATTTCACAAGATGGCCATAGTTACAAATCCACAACCTCCATACACCTAATTATTTCACGCAAATGTGTTGTAAATCAGGTTCATAAAACTGAAAAAATCAAAATATGCCTTTGGAATGATGTACATTGGGATGAAGGAGACCTGAGTCCTGGTAATTTCCTTTACACAGCCTCACTGTTTGAAATGGAGAAGCTACAAATAAATTTGTTTCATTTTCCCAAATGTAAAATGAAACTCAATGACATGCCCTCTGGTGCCCTACCATCTCTGACAGTATTTAACCATCATCCACAGAGAAACTGCTATACTCTTATCATTGCACTGTCTCTGGGGGATGCTGACTCTCCTTTCACATACTAGTGTTACCAGATTTTCTCTAGGTTCTTGATTATGCTGCAGAAATGAATTTCAAGAGCAAATCGGGTTAGTTAGGCCAGTAATTTATTAAGGTAGGGAGGGAAGAGAAATGGAAGAAAATAACAGATTATGGAGCCCTGGTAGAGAGTAAAGGGCTGAAGAGTGATAAAGAGGGCTGATTTATAGACTATAAATTCCCATTATAGATTACAAATGTCCAGGTTTTATTTGCATGTTGATTCATGAGCGGGTGAATGGCGAGAGCAGGGTGCAAAAGGCAATAGGGAGCAAGAGAGATAACCTTTGCACTTGCTCTTTAAACCGTTAATTATTCCACCTCTATGGCATGGGAGTAGTTCCAGCTGTTTGCTATTTTGATTGTTTACCCCACCCATAAAACCCCCAAAGGGCCCTATTATAAGGCCCCTGGAGAATATCCAGGGCTTCTCCTGGCTTCTGGAGAGAATCTCATTCTGAATGGCAGAAATCTCACGAGGGTATTCCAGGAGCCATCTTGAGGGTATCGATATCCATGTGGACTTCTTGCCAGGTTTCAGATCCATCTATTGATTCCCTATATGAAGCCTGCTTCACTATCCTGTCAGAGAGTTTACACCTTTATTCTTAAAGAGGTGTTGAAGGGAGGTGGTCATTCTTCTGTAATTACTTCCTGCTGGTTAGGGTCAGTAGGCCTAGCTGACAAGAGTGTAAAATCCTCTGGCTATTCTATCTCAGTTGGAGAAAGATGAATCTGGCATCCTGGGTGAAGCTGGATGAAGTCCAAATATGGCTAACAAGATGCTGATTCTGGAAGAAATAAACTTGATTAGAATCTTGAGGATATATGGTCCCACTAAGAGGATACTGAACCACAAAAGTAGTAAAGGCCATGTTTCAATAAAGGCTGAATTTTCCCAAAGTTGATGGGAAACTGTATTCTTCTTTCAGTTACGTTATGCAGTTGGTTAACTCTAGAGAGAAGAGGCATTGCCCTTTTTAGTTAAGCTACAGGAGATGAAAACAGACAAGTTTTCTTAAGGGATGTCTAGTTTGCCTTCCCCCTAATAATAGATGCTTGGGCTAGAGTAGAGAAAAAAGTTGGCTTTGACACAGACACTGTTTAGCTTTGTTTCTTGAAGAGGTATTTCAGGCCATCCAATGACTGGCACTCTTATGACCTCTCAGGTGCTTCTGGTGAGTCGGTACATCCTTGGGCAGGTGACTTCACTCAGGATTAGTGCACCAAGCTGGGAATTCCTTCAATTCTAATAGCTGTGGGAGTGACCAGAACTACAGAGTAAAGTTCATTCTGTTTTGGCTCTAATTGAGAGAGAGGCTTGTTTTCTTGCAAAGTTTTGATCAGAATCTGGTTTCCAGGTCCTGGGTGAGGAAAGGTTGCCCATGGACCATCCCAAATGGGCTAAGCTGAAGTGGGTCTTAGCCACCTCGTTTGTTGTTTCCCTTCTGGTGGGAAATGCTTAGCCCTGGCATGATGATATGTGGGTTTGCCAGTCCCCCCAGGGTATGAGTGGGACAGGTTTTGGAAAAGGGCTAAGAGGGATACCTGGGTTAAGCATATTCATTAACTACTTAGAAAATGAAGTTTACCAGGACTTTTTAACATGTTAATGTCCCTCTGCAATATGATACTGATCTCTGAGAAGGCACTCCTATGGAGACTCTGCCCATTATTCTAGGAAGAATGAAGAAGCACTTTTTACTCAACTGATCTGGCATCCCAGAGTCCAAGTCTTACTAAAACACTCACCACTCCAAATAAATTGGAGCTGATGCTCTCTTCACAGCATCCTGAGAATTTAATACAGAGCCTTGCTGACAGGCATCCCTGTGGCTGATCTAGATCTTGGGGGATGCTTGAAACACCGAAGTTCAGACCAAAGTACCCAAGACGAATTGCTGGAAGACATGAGCAGTTGCCGGATCCATCTATTGATTCCTTATTTTACTAGCCAGCTTCATTGGGATTGCATAGAATCTGTAAATCAGTTTGGTAAGAATTGACATTTTAATGATAATTAGTTTTCAAATCCATGATCATGGAATGTTCTTTGATTTATTTAATTTTTTTTTGGTTTCTTTAAGCAATGTTTTGTAGTTTTCTAAATAAAGATACTTTATGTCCTTGGTTTACTTTATTCTAAAATATTTGATTCTTTTAGTTGTTATTTTAAATGAAATTTTTTCAGACTTTTTTTCTCAGCTTGCACATCAGTAGTGTATAGAAACACTATTGATTTTTGCATGTAAATCTTGTATCTTGCCATATTGCTGAACTTTTCTATTAGTTCTAGTAACTTTGTTATGGGTTTTTGGGAGAGTTTAGATATAGAATTATATAATCAGTGAATAGTGAAAGTTTTATTTCTTCCTTTCCTATTTGGGTAACTTTTATTTCTATGTCTAGTCTAATTGCTCTGTTAGAAACTCTAGCACAATATTGAATAACAATGTTGACAGTGGACATCTTTGTCTTATTCTTGATCTCAGTGGGAAAGGTTTCAGTCCTTCACCATTGATTACAATGCTAGCTGTAGTTTTTCCAGATATGTGCTTTACCATATTGAGAAAACTTCCTTCTATCACTATCTTTCAGGGTGTTTTTATGAAGAAAATTTGCTGTGTTTTTTCAAATGCCTTTTCTGCATCAATTGAGAGGATCATGTGATTTTTATTCTTCAATATAATACTGTGGTTTATTACAGTAATTGATTTCCTTGTGTTGAACAACACTTGCAACATAAGATCAAACCCACTTCATCATGGTGCATAATTCTTTTAATGTGCTTTTGGATTCTGCTTACATGTATATTGTTGAGGATCTTGCATCTATATTCATTTGATATTGATCTGTAACTTTCTATTTTTATAGTATCTTTACATGGTTTTGTTATGAGAATGATTTTGGCTTTATAGAATGAGTTTGATAACATTCTATCCTGTTTAATTTTTTGGAAGAGCTTGAGGAGGATTGGTATTAAATTGTCTTTTTATTATTAATAGAGTTCACCTGTGAAGCCATCTAGCCATGGGTTTTTCATGTTTGGGAGGTTTTTGATGAATGTTTCAATCTCTTTATTTGTGATTAGTTTTTGAGGTCTCCTCTTTCTCCTAATGTCAGTGTTGGATGCTCATGTGTTTCTAAGAATTTGTCCAGCATGTCTACATTGTCTACTTTTTTGTCGTACAGTTGTTCATAGTATACTCTCTTTTTTCTTTCTTAATTTATTTAAAACAATTTATTGAAGTATATAATTCATACATGAACATACATAAACTATAAGTGTTCAGTAAACATTGTGATCTTACAAAACGAATATGCTTAGCATCATACAGGGCTCCCACACATCACCCCCCCACACAAATATCCTGCATTGTTGTGAAACATTTGTTAATCATGAAAGAGCATTCTGAAAGTATTACTACTAACTATAGTCCATATCTTCCTACCCTATACATTTTTTAAGGATTTATTTATGTATTTATTTACTTTTATCCATTTTTACCCCAGCCCCTACCATTTTTACTGTTTCTGTATCCATTCGCTGGGCAACTCTCTGTGTCTGTGTCCTAACCTCTATTCTCATCCTTCTCCTCCTGTCTTCACTGGGATTTGATCCTCAGAACCTCTGATGTGGGAGAAAGGCATCCCACCTCCTGAGCCACCTTAGTTTCTGTTTTTTTGGTGCATCTCTTCTTGACTCCCCTTTGTGTCACTTTCCTGTTAAATCATCATCTTGCTATGTGGCTTGCAGAGCCTGGCAGCACACCTGTGCACAGGGTCTGATGGCTCAGCCACGGACGTGGGCTGACGGCTTACCCACTCATGGGACCTGGCGGCTCACCAGCTCGCGGGGCCTGGCGGTACACCTGCTCATGGTGCCTGGTAGCCCACTCACCTATATTTTTTCTTTTTTCTCTTTTTACTGGGAGGTCCTGGGGAACAAACCCACGTCCCTCCATATGGGAGATGGCCACCCAACCACCCAAGTCACATCCGTCCCCCTGCTATATCTCTTAAGGTTGACCAAAGATACCCAAAGTTACAGTCTTTTCCAACACAGGATGGTCATATAATTAATTAGGCTTAGTTTATCACCGGCATTCCAAAAACCAGACCTAGGGAGATAAACTAAGTCTGGGGACACATGCATGGTTTCTAATTCAGCAAATATTTAGCCTACTCTGATTATCACAAAATCAGGACAGCAAGAATATTCACACATAGTATACTCTTGCCATCTCTTTTATTCTGCAGCATCAGTGGTAATGTCCCTCCTCTCATTTTATTTTATTTGCATACTCTCTCTCTCTCTCTCTGTCAGTCTAGCTAAGGGTTTGTTCACTTTGTTGGTCTTCTCAAAGAACAATCTTTTGGTTTTGTTGATTTTTTCTGTTGTTTTCTTTTACTCAATTTCATTTCTTTCTGCTCTGTTCTTTACTATGTCTTTCCTTAGGCTTGGTTTGGGATTAGTTTGCTGTTCTTTTTCAACTACCTCCAGGTGTGCAGTTACATCTTCAATTTTCATTCTTTCTTCTTTTTTAATGTAATCATTGAGGGCACTAAATTTATTTCTCAGCACTGCCTTTGTGGTTTCCCACAGGTTTTGATATGTTGTGTACTCATTTTCACTTGTCTCATGATATTTGCTGAATTCTTTTTGTAATTTCTTCTTTAACCCACTGATTAAAAGTGTGTTGTTGAATCTCCATGTATTTATGATTTTTATCTTTTTCTTTCCATTGTTGAACATATGGAACAACTCCATTCTGTTATGATCAGAGAAAGTGTTTTGTATAATTTCAATATTTTTTTAAAAATTTCTGATCCCTAACTTGTGTTCCTGATGAAATATCATGAGAATTTGCAAAAAAGTTTATATCCTGCACTTTTGGGGTGCAATGCTCTGTAGATGTCTTTTAGGTCTAGTTCATTTATGGTATTATTCAAGCTTTCTGTACAGATGTTATTTCCAATACTGAGAGTGGTGCATAGAAGTCTCCAAATATTTTTGTAGAGACATCTATTTATCCCTTCATTTTTTTTCCTTCTTTAATTTCTTTTCTTTTTTCACCAATATGTGCCTCAGGTATTTTGGGTCATGCAGGTTAGGTGCATAAATATTTACTATAGTATTTCTTCTTGGAGAATTGCCCCTTTTATTAATATGTAATGACCTTCCTCATCTCTTATAATATTTTTACACTGAAAATCTATTTTTTCCAGCATTAGTAGTTTACTTCAGCACTTTTTTGCATGGAATATCTTTTTCCAAACTTTCACTATTAAATTCATTGTATCCTTATGTCTGAGATGGGTCTCTTGTAAACAACATATAGATTGCTCATATTTTTAAATTTGTTCTATCATTCAATTTCTTTTGATTGGGAAGTTCAAACCATTACCATTCAATATTATTACTGAAAAGGCATTACTACTTCACCTAATTTGACCTTAGATTTTCTTTCATCATATTATACTACTGTTTATCTTTTAACCCTTTAATTTACCATTTCTAATAATCTTCATTTCTACACTCTGCTTCAAGTCTCTACCCTTGTTATTTTTCCTTTCAAGCTGCAGCACTCCCTTTAGTATCTCTTATAATTCTGGTCTTTTGCTTACATACTCTATCAGTTTTTGTTTGTCTTGAAGACTTTGAATCCACCTTTATTTTGGAAGGACAGTTTTGATGGATAAAGAATTCTTGATCATTTATTTCTCAGGATTTTTTGATATGGTGTTTCCAAAGTTTTCTTAGACATAATCCAGAAATCATTAACCATAAATTCAAGAAGCAAAAAAATGGTAAAATGGACTTTATGAATAATTTTATTATTCATACACACCTCTAAGAGAATGAATATCCCAACATAGATGTGCAGAAAATATTGACAGTATTTATGCTTTTAAAAATCCTGGAATCCACTTATATCAAAAGAAACATATTTCCTTTTTATTTGCAATTTTTCATTTGCATGCAATATGAAAACAAACACAGTTACAAGGAAATAATTCTGTGGTCTTAGCCTTTAGCACACTGGCAAAGTTAGGAATAACCATCTTATATAATTTTATGATACTACTCAATCTTAAATGACTGGTCATTTGCAATCATGATATATCTAAAAGCACAAAGACCATTTAAACGTTAATTAATTAATTAATATAAAATTATTATATGAAAATCCTATTCATCTTGAAAAGATGCAGACTGAGCTCTGAATACAGCCATCTGTCAATTACAAATTTAGTTTTTTCCTTTTTCTCCACTGCCTGTGAATGCAACATCTAGCCTTCTCTCCTGGTCTGTCAGTGACACTGTGTGCCAACCAGGATGACAGACTGACCTGGTAACTCAGCAGCATCATAGGCCTTGATCAATAAAAATCAGAGTTGAAGAATTGGAACTGATTGTGTACTTTAGGGAATTTTAAGTTGCATGCATTTAAGGGACTTTAAATCAGTTGGTTTTTAGTTGTAACTACTTGGTATGCAGTATCAAGTTGAGTGGAGGAAAAACATACCAATAAAAGGGCTAAAAGGAGAGAAAATCTATGTGCCCTCATAGGTGGTTTGATGTATACTACTCAGAAGGACCTCCGGTCCTCACTGGTTAGTACTAGGAAGGTATATAATTAATTGTTAAGTTGCAAGGATGAAATTATGAGAAAGCAGTGAGTCAAAATGGAAGGAAGAAATCAAGTAGACCTCAGGGATACAAGAATGGATGATTGTGAGCTATTACTAATCTGTTTTACTGACATTTTCAGACCAGGTACATTTTACCTGTGAGTGGGTAATAGAAAAATGAATGTATCTATTTTAATGTATTTTTTTTTTGGCTTTCTTCATTCCATTAATATATCAGTAACATATTTATATGGTTAATATGTAGACATATTTTTTCAAGTTCTTTGCTGTATATGTTTTCATTTTATGAGGACACCATACTTAATTAAGTTTATTATTGATTTAAATTTCCATTATTTCCTTTCATATCTTTATTCATAAAGTTACCATGAGAACACCGTATATGTATATGATAATTTCAGTTTCAATTTTTATTTCCTTGATGTCTAAAGATGTTGAACTTTAATTTTGAAATGATCAAAGAGATTGGTGTGGGTGAATATGAATGAAAATTTAACAATAATCCCCAAACCTTGGGCCCATTGATATGAATTTGAAATTTATCACTGGGTTGGAAGTTGCCAAAATGCTCATAAAAATTCAGATGCATTTAATATATAAAATGAAGAATCTTATGTAGCAACAACAAGGAATCATAGATACAAAATAATTTTAAAATCAATATATACAAATAATTAGAAATACTATAGCAGTTAATGGAATCATAGATATTTTAGACTTTTAATTCTTTGAGGCCATTATTCTACCAAACATTTTGACAAAAGCCACCTTTGTGTCCTTGTTTCTCAGGCTGTAAATGACAGAATTCAGGGTGGGAGATAAAAAAGAATACAACACAGTCATAAAGAGGTTCAGAGATGATGGGAATTTTGAAGTGGAAACTAAATATGCAATGTATCCAGAGGACACAAACAAGGTCACTACAGTCAAGTGGGGCATGCAGGTGAAGAAAGTATTAAACCTAGCTTGAGAAGATGGAATTCTAAGAACAGTGGAGAAAATGTGAACATAAGAAACAACCACTAAAATGAAGTATTTAAAGTCAAAACCACAGCCAGCAATATTCAATGCATATTCTAAATTACTTTCTCCATAACAGATGAGTATAAGCAATGATGGAATATCACAGAAGAACTGATGCACTATGTTGGACCCACAGAACCTGACAGAAAATATATCTACTACATGATTGAGGACATAGACACATCCACTGAGCCATGATACTGTCATAATTTGCACAAAAGAACATCTATTTATAATGCCCTCATAGTGCAAAGGATGGCAGATGGCAGCAGAGTGATCATAGGACATCACTATAAGGAGGGCAAGCTCTGTGGTAGCAAAAAGAAGGAAAAGAAAAACCTCTGAAGCACATCCTTAGAAGGAGATGGAATGTCTGTTGGTCAGCAAGTTCATGATGGATTTGGGAACAGTGACAGAGACATAGCAGATATCAATTAAGGACAAATTCTTCAGGAAAAATATACATAGATACTTGGAGATGCTGGTAAATGGTAGTGAGGGTGATAATGAGGAGATTCCCCATCAGTGCTGCCAGGTAAATGAAGAAGAAGAGCATGGCATGGAATCTCTGTAGCAACCAGTCATCAGGGAATCCCATGAGCAAGAATTCTCATATGAAGATCATATTGGGAAATTTCTCAGCCATGTTGATTCTTGTCTTTGGAAATGTAAGAAAAGTGATAAGTGCCTCATTCAACTACATCCTTAGAATCTTCCTCTTTCTGTTCATTCTACCAATTGTTATTTGTTATTCTGAGGAACATATTAACATCAAAGTAGCTGCCTCCATGCCCCAGAACAAGTCACATGTTGCAAACTATAAATTCTTTATTCCTAGAAAGAATTAGGAATAGGATAGAATAATTTATCATAATCTGAAATTTATGCATAAAATGAAAAAAAGATTGCATCACCAGTACATAAATGAGGGATTCTTCTGTCTTTGTTCTAATAGGTAAAATGCAGTAGGAATATTTATTAGAATAAAGAATTTAATTATTGTTAATGATATTTTGAGTTGCCTTTTGTATCATATGAACTGTTTTATTGATACATTTGGAGAACCAATATTAAAAATTTGAGCTATTATTTCTGTTTCTACTTTAGTCTTTCACAGAAGAAGCAATTGGGGTTAGTTGGGAAGGGGAGTAAAATAGATTCATTCTGAAAGGTTTTTCTGAGAGACTGATAGTGCCTATGACAAATACAGTTTCAACATATTCAAGATCATAACTGGATCACTGACATTTTAAAAGAAAACTTCAAGTTAATCAGATAATATATTAAATGACTTTGAATACTCAATAGAATGCTAGGTGCATCACAGATTTCCTGTACTCTGATTTAATTGTTCAGAAACATCTTTAGCTGAAAAAAATCCATCAATATGGCTTGTGACTGCCATTGGTCTAAAAAACAAAATTAAAAAAAATATTTTTTCTTAAAGAAAATGGAGTTAAGTAGGTGAAATAAATTTATCTACTTAGACATTTCAAGAGACCTAACCTGAACAGGGTAGTAGCAAAGAGAAGCTTAAAGTGGGCTGCCTATTGGAGAAATATGATTACATAAGAAAAACACAATCTCTCCAATTTCAGAGGAACATTCAGTAAATTGCTGTGGATTTTAAAGAAAATGAGGCTGATTAAAGTCTCTTTCACAAAAAGGAATAATACCTTGTAGAGATGGGTCATTTGTTCAACAGGATGAATATTCCTTCTATTGCTCTGGATGACTCTTACCATCTGTTGCAACTTTGCTGAGTTACAGACTTATTTCCACTGGAAAGCAGAGGTTGAAAGGATAATTTTATGGGTCTTGAATTTGTTTGAGGTTACAAACTGTCAAATTAAATGAGAGTTAGTTAAGGGTATTGGCCAAGAATACCAAACGGGAATTCATTTCCTTGAAAATTATGTCATCCTGTATACTGAAGGTTTGAAGTCCTAATAATAGGTCCATATATAATTTGTCTACCCATTAGGTTTCCAACTATAAGGCCTATCTCATCAATAATAATTTGTCTGTTTTTATTATAGCCATCCTAGTGGTCTTTGAAGTGGTATCTCATTGCATTTTCTCTTATTTTTTTCTTTTTTATTAGAGAAGTTATGAGCTTACAAAACAATCCTGCATAATGTGCAGAATTCCCATACACCACCCCACCACCAACACCTTGAATGATTGTGGAACATTTGCTATTGTGACTCTTCCCTCAGTTGTCTGTTGTGAAACTTTACAGATTTAATTGTCTGTTGTGAAATTTATCAGGAAATAGAACAAATTAAATTCATGAAGTTATATCTGGAAAAGTCTTATCAGATATGTAATGGTTTTAAGACATTAAAATTTTGTGTATTTTTTAATCAGAAAAAGAATATGATTCCTTCAACCATCAAAAAAATACCCAACCTCTTAGAAAATGTAGAAAGTAAAATTTTCTCTTTTGGTCTCCCAAAGCAATTTTCATTTCCAGTGAGAATTATTTAAACATTTTCCCCTACTGTCTTTATATGTCATTTCCCTATGGAATTGTGACATATAAGTGCAAATAACCTATTTTGACATGACTAAGATCTTACCATACTATGTTTTTCCTGCTTAATTTTGCTTAACATATTCTGCCAAAATTTTCATAATATAGTTACAGATATGCTTAATACTTGCTTTCAAATATTTGCATATTAATCACATTTTTTATTTTTTCATTTAAAAAAAAAGATTTAGATTGCATAAATGATACATTGAAAATAATGGAAGATTACTATATAGCCCACCACCCACACGTTTTCGCATTAACTTCTTTGATTAGTGTGGTACACTCTTAAATATTGATGAACACATATTCAAGCATTGCTGCATGGTCAATAGTTTACATTATAGTTTACATTTTCAAATGCACGTTTTTACAGGTTTTGACAAAATGTATAATGGTTTGTATCCATCAATGCAATGTAATCCAGAACAATTTTAATGTCCAAAATAAGCCCCATGTTACACCTACTTTTCCCTCTCCCTTCCCTCAGGTACACTTGTAACCACTGCCTTTATATCAATGTTACAAATTCTCCCATTGCTTAAATAATAACTATTTTTAGTCCATAGTGGCATTCCCCCTTATGTTTGTTCATACTTCAATACTGAGAAATTTAAGATGGTGATGCCCTTTCTCTTTCTGATTGAGAGGGGACTTAGATCCCATGGAGCAGATGGATGGACCTGCCTTGCTTGCTGTTGTAGATACTCTCTGTTTTTTTGGTATGGGCATTATTCATTATAATCCTTTTTTTAATTGTCCTAGGCTTGTCTGCTGAACAGGGAATAGGTGTTGCAAATCTGCTGAGATTCAGAGCTCACCAGCATATGAAAAGACCAAAGATTTAAGTCTCTTGTACATATATTTAATGTTTATAATGTTAATTATGGGTCCAAATAAAGGGGCAGAAAACCCATGTACAGGGAAATTATAAATAAGTGTAACTCAATTACATTGGAGAAAATATATTCCAATGTAATGCCCACTGACAAGGTGCCTAATTCCTAAGAATATCTGCCCTGACTATCATGCCTAGATTGAGTTGCCCCTGATTGAGACACTATTTATGTGGCATTCAATGAAATATTCCTGAGATGTGCATAAGCATAATCTCTGTTATGACCTCCCGACGCAATTATCTCTTAGCTGTAAAAACTCTTTGTATTAAATATTTCCCCTTTTGGTCAAGGGCTTTTTCCAAATGCATTGCTAGTTGGCACTTGTTAGTAATCCCTCAGTGCCAGGGACGTTCATCCCTGGGAGTTATGTCCCATTCTAGCAGGAATATTATGTGTGTAGAGAGGGCTCACCTTTGAGCAACTAGGAGGCTTTGAGGAAGTACCACTTAGGCAATATATAATACCAAGCTAAGTTTCAATACACAAGAACAAAGTTCCTAAGTTGTTCCTAAGTACAACCATCAATGTCAGGATAATGGCATATTTGCCTACCATCTTTGATAAGCAAGCCCATGTATTCTAGGGATTCTGGCTGCTTTATTAGGAGGGGAATTCAATATTCTTGGGTTATTGTGTGGTTGTCCTCACACCAAGAAAACCCCCCATGACCACTGGAACATATTTATATTCTGTAAAGGAATGCCCCAGGTGTACCCCTCCCTACATATCACCTGATCACCAACACCTCACACCAGTGATCCCTCTCACAGTTGCAACCCTTCTGCAATCCAAAACCTCCCCCCGAAAAAAGCCAAAAAGAATTAAATGAATAAAAGTAATAAAAATTAATAATAATAAACAAAATACAAAAAATAATTAAAAATATATAAAAAATAAAAAAACAATAAATATTTTTAAATGTGTGTATTTCATCAATTTAAGATAGACTATCCTTTATAAACAGTCACAACTTCCTCTGCATGTTCCCCCAGTGTCTTAATTTTTTGCTTTATTTTCAAAGAAGCTTAAGGTTACAGAAAAGTCACATAGAAAATATAGGGTTTTCCTCTATACCCAACCCTCTCTTGTTCTCACATTTTCCCCATTGAAAATATCTTACTTAAGTATGGTATATTTGTTACAATTGATGATGAAATATTGCAGTATTGCTACTAACTGGTCAATGGTTTACATTATGGATTACATTTTGCATGGTACACTTTCATAGGTTTTGGCAAAAGTTATAATGGCATGTATCTATCAATGCCAGATCATGCAGAACAATTCCAATGTCCTAAAAATGCCCTATGTTCCATCTATTCTATTCTTCCCTCCCCCTCACCTAGGAACCTATGGTAACTGCTGAGTTTCAATTTTTGAAGAATAAGGTTCATATTTACATGCATTAATATTGAGGGATTGACATATTGGTCTATTATCATTTATTAGTCATTGCCTATGTTCTTGAGAGTTTCTTGCCCTTCTAATTGAGACCAGAGTAGGACTTCCCAGTGTGGAAATGTAATATTATCTTGTTTATTGTGTGGGTCTCCATGCACCGAGAAAACATATTATCACAAGATGAACATTTTCATATTCCACAGAAGCTTGTCCATGGTGTGCCCTATCCCACATATCCACCCTCCCTTAACACCCTACACCAGTAACATTCCTCAATATTTGCCAAAAGAATATTTGTACCATTGTATTTTTAGCCACAGACCGACAAAGCCCCAGATTTCACCTGTTTTTACCTCCAGCCCTCTCCCCAGTTCCATGCATAGCCCAGCTCAAACCCCTACCCTACTTCCTCTCACACTCCAGCACCATCGACCTCCCTCATATCCCTGCACCATGACCCTTATCAACTGCCCAACAACCCCCTTCAACCTTATCATAGATTTCACCCCTACTGAGCATTGGCTCACCATCTTCTATTCCCCTTCTGTCTCCTGATAGCTTATCTTCCAGACTCTAACTCTATGAGTCTGCTCAATTTTCTTCAGTCATATCAGTGAGGTCAGTAATATTTGTCCTTCAGTTACTTCACTCAACATAAGGTCATCAAGATTCATCCCTGTTGTTCTCTGTGTTAATACTTCATTCTTGTATGCATATACAAAAATTGCTTATCCATTCATTGGTTTGTGTACATTTGGGTTGCTTTCAACTTTCATCAAAAGTGAGTAATGATGCTATGAATGTTTGTGTGCATATATCTGTTTGTGTTCCTGCTTTCAATTCTTCTGGGTATATACTCAGAAGTGGGAATGTGGATCATATGGCAGTTCTGTAGTTAGCTTCCTGAGGAACCACCAAACTGTCCAGTAGCTGCATCATTCTACATTCCCACCTGCAATGGATAAATATTCCCTTTCCAACATATCCTCTCCAACACTTGTGATCCTCTATTTTTTAAATAGCTGCCAGTTTAATGATATCTCATTGTAGTTTTGATTTGCATTTCCCTAATAGCTAATGATGTTGAGCATCTTTTCATGTGCTTTTTAGCCATTTGTATTTCTTCCTTGGAAAAGTTTCTATTCACATCTCTTGTCCATTTTTTAAAATGGATTGTTTTTCTTTTTATTTTTGAGATGTATGGTTTTTTATATATATGATGGATATTAGACTCTTATTATCTCCCATTGAGTATGCTGTCTTTTCACATTCTTGACAAACTACTTTGAAGCACAAAATTCTTTAATTTGGAGGAGGTCCCATTTGTCTACTTTTTCTTTAATTGCTTGTGCTTTGGGTGTAAAATTTATGAAAGTATTTCCTACTACAAGATCTCATAGATGCTTTGATACATTATCTTCAAGGAGCTTTATGTTCTTGGCTCTTATATTCATATCTTAGGTCCATCTGGAGTTAATCTTTGTATATGGCATTAGGTGGTGATCCTTTCTCATTATTTTAGATATGAAAATCCAGTTCTTTAGGCTCTATTTGTGGAAGAGGTCATTCTGTACAGTTGAGTGGGTTTTATGGCCTTGTCAAATAGCAGTTAAATATATATGAAAGGACCTATATTGGAACTTTCAATTCAGTTCCATTTGCCAGTTGGTCTATCCTTGTGCCAATACCATGCAGTTTCACCCATTGCAGCTTTGTAGCTTGACTCCTTCAATTTCATTTTTCTTTATCAATTTGTTTTTGGCTATCTTGAGCCCCTTGCACTTCCAAATAGATTTCATAGTTAGCTTTTTCAATTCATTAGAAAATGCTATAGTAATTTTATTGGGATTGCTTTAAATCTGTAAATCACTTTTGGTCAGACAAACATCTTCATGATGTTCAGTCTTCTGATCCATGAACATGGAATATTCTTCCATTTATTTATATGTTCTTTAATTTCCTCTAACAATGAGGTATAATTTTCCATACACAAATTCTTTGCATCCTTAGTTATGCTTATTCCTAGACATTTGATTCTTTTATTTGCTACTGTAAATGGAAATTTTTTCTTGATGTCATCATCAGATAGCTCATTATTGGTGTACAGAAATGGTATGGATTTTTACTTTTTGTTCTTATATCCTGCCACTTTACTGAATTAAATTGTCAGCTCTATAAGCTTGGTTGCAGATTCTTCAGAGCTTTCTACATATAGGATCATGTCATCTGCAAACGCTGAGATTTTTCATTTTTCCTTTCCAATTTGGATGCCTTTCATTTCTTTTTCTTGCTAAAGTGCTCCAGCAAGTTCTTCTAATGCAATTCTCAATAAGAGTGGTGACAGTGGACATCCTTTTCTTGTTCCAGATCTTAGAGGGAAAACCTTTAGACTTTTACCATTGAGTATGAAGTTACCTATGGGTTTTTCATATATGCCCTTTATACTGTTGAGGAATTTTACTGCTAATCATAAGTTTTGAAGTGTTTTTATCATGACAGGTAACTGTATTTTGCCAAATGCTTTTTCTGACTGAATAGAGATGATTGTGTGTGTGTTTTTTCTATTGATTGGTTAATGTGGTGTATTACAATGATTGATTTTCTGATGGTGAAACATCCTTGCATACCAGGGACGAAACCCACTTGAACATGGGGTATAATTCATTTGATGTGTTGTTGAATACAATTATCAAGAATTTTGTTGAGAATTTTAGCATCCACACTTAATAGAGAGCTTGGTCTGTAGTTTTATTTTCTTGTGGTGTCTTTATTTGGCTTTGCTATTAGGGTGATGTCGGCATCATAGAATGAGTTAGATAATGTTCCTTCCTATTCTGTTTTTTGGAAGAGTTTAAGCACGATTGAGGTTACTTCTTTCTGTAATGATTGGTAGAATTTATCTGTGAAGTCACCTGGTCTTAGCCTTTTCTTAGTTGGGAGGTTTTTGATGACTAATTTAACCTCCCTACTTGCGACTGGTCTGTTGAATTCATCAGTTTCTTCTTTCACCAATATAGGCTGCTTGTGAGTTTCATGAAATATGTCCATTTCATCTTAGTTATCCATTTTGTTGGCATACAATTTTTCAAAATATCATCTCATGATACTTTTTATTTCTGTGGGATCACTGATGATATCCCCTCTCTCATTTTTTTTCAATTTTATGTATTTGCATCTTCTTTCTTTTTTCTTTGGTAGTCTACCTAAAGGTTTGTCAATTTTACCATTCTCAAAGAAACAGCATTTGGTTTTGTTAAATTTTTCTATTTTTTTTTTTAATTCTCAATTTCCTTTAGTTCTGCTCTAATCTTTGTTATTTCTTTGCTTTGGGATTAGTTTGTTTTTCTATTTTTAGTTTCTCCAGGAGTGCATTTTGGTATTCTATTTTACCTCTTTCTTCTTTTTAATATGATTGTTTATCTCTTTAAATTTCCTCCTCAGCACCTATTTTCCTACATCCTATAAGATTTGATATGTTGCATTCTCATTTTTATTCATATCAAGGTAGTTACTGATTTCTTTTGCAATTTCCTACTTCTCCCACTATTAGCTAAGAGTTTGCTGTTTTACTTCCACATCTTTGTGCCTATTCTGTTTTTCTGCCCCTTATAAATGTCCAGCTTCATTCATTTGTGGTCTGAGAAAATATTTTGTATAATTTCAATCCTTGTGAATTTGTTGATACTTGTTCTGCATCCTAGCATGTGTTCTATTCAGGAGAATGATCCATGTGTGCTCAAGAAGAATGTATATCCTGCTGTATTTGGGTGTAATGCTTTGTATATGTCTAATAGGTCTAGATCCTTTAATGTATTATTCAAGGTCAAAATGTTCTTGCTAATGGTGATAATGGTTTATTAAAGTCCCCCAGTATAATTATACCGGCACCTATTTCTCCTCTTAGTTTTCCAATTTTTGCCATATATATTTTTGGGTACTCTGGTTAGGGCCATAAATGTTAATGATTGTTCTTTCTTCTTGATAGTGTACCCTTTTTATTAAAATATTGTGTCCTTCTTTGTCTCTTAAAATAGTTCTGCGTTTAAAGTCTATTTTATCTGATATTAGTAAATCTACTCTGACTCTTTTTAAATTTATTGTTTGCATGTAAAACCATTTCCAACCATTCAATTACAACTTCCTTGTGTCCTTAAGTTTAAGGTGAGTTTCTTGTAGAGAGCATATAGATGGATTATATTCCTTATCCCTTTTGCCAATCTGTGTCTTTTGATTGGGAAGTTTAATCTGTTAACATTCACAGTTAGACATTTTTTCTTTAGGTTTGTATATGTCATATTTTGTTTTATTTCTTTTTGTCTTTTTAGTTATTCTTACTAGCAAATTTCCTTTCTACATTTTAATCGAACCCTCTCTCTCCTGTTTTTCCTTTCATCCTGGAGAACACTTTTAACATTTCTTGAAGGGCAGGTTTATTATTCAAAAACTCTCTTAATTTTTGTTTATCTGTGAATTTTTAAACTCTCCCTAATTTTTGAATGCCAGATTAGCTTGATACACATTTCTTGGCTTATAGTTTTTTCTTTAAACACTTTAACTATGTCATACCTCTGCTTTCTTGCCTTCATGATTTCTAATGAGAAATCAGCATTCAAGCTTAGCGAGCATCCCTTTTGTGTGATTTTTCTCTTTTCCCTTGCTGTTTTCAGTATTGTATTTGTCATGAGCATTTGACATTTTGATATGTATATGTCTTGGGGTAGGTCCATTATGATTTATACTGTTTGGAGTGCACTGTAATTCCTGGACATGTACATCCATGTCCCTCAAAAAAGTTGGGAAATTTTCAGCCATTATTTCCACCAACACTCCTTCTGCCCTCTTTTCCTTCTATTCTCCCTTTGGGATACCTATAATGCATATGTATTTGTGTTTCATATTGTCATTTAAATCCCTGAGACCCTGTTGAATTTTTTCAATCTTTTTATCTATCTGTTCTACTATCTATGCGATTTCACATGTATTATCTTCAACAACACTAATCCTGTTCACTGCCTGTTCAAATCTGCTGTTATGTGCTTCCAATATATTTTTAATTTTTGACATTGTTTCATTCATCACCATCAAATCCATTATCTTTTTATGTATGTTTGCATTTTTTTCTGTTGTTCCTCTAGTGTCTTCTTAATATCCTTTATATCTTGCTTTACTTCATTAAGTTGATTCATGATATTTGTTTGGACATCCTTGATTAGGTCTTCCACATTCTGGATATCTTCCTATTTTTTAGTTTGTTCATTATACTGGGCCGTGTCTTCCAATTTCTTAGTATGTCTTTTAAATTTTTTCTGGTGTTTGGACTTTTGTTTATCTTGATGGGTTTATTCAGATGGTTAGCTTCTTTCTATACCAGGGTTTTATTTTGTTTTGTTTTGTTTTTTGTTAAGGTTCTTATTTAACAATTGGTTCCACTTATTCTATATCCTTGTAGTTGTTTGTGTTGCCCAAAGTAATATTAACTCCATAGAAAAGGAAAGAAAAGAAAGGAAAAAAGGAATAAAAAAGCAATAGGTACAATATGGGAAATGAACCTTAAAAGAACCTGGGAAAAGAGAAAAAATAAATAAATAATGAGTGAAAAATCATTAAAAATAAAAAGGATTAAGAATAAAAAATATGGGGAAAAAAGAGAGAAAGAAAGAGGAGAAAAGATGGAATAAAATAAAAGGCCATGAAAGTGAGAAGAGAAGAAAGAAAACGAGGACTTAACAAGAGAAGGTGGAGCAAAAGAAATGCAGTGGAAGAGTGGAAAATGAAAGAAAGAAAAGAAATTAAGGAGAAAAGAAAATGAAACGGAGAGGAAAAAACAGCTACAAAAAATAAAACAGGAAAACCGGCTTCCCTCTCAGACATTTGTAACTGTCTCAGGCTGCCAGTGCTCACCAGTCTCCTTGTAAACCTGCCCTCCCCAGGTAAGGTACCTGGGTGTAGAGACAGGAATAAGAAATAAATGAATGCATGCATGCATGAATGAATGAATAAATAACATATCACATAACCTTAAAAAAACAATCAGTCTAAATTCCCTGTCCTGAAGCTCCTTGTTCATCAATTCCTGCTCTAGCACCTTGGGTGCCTACCTCCAACCCTTTATCACTCAGGTCAGTTAGGCATTTTTTTAAGAGGTACCAGGTATTGAATCCAAGACCTTGTATAAGTGAAACAAGAGTTTAACCACTAAGCTCCACCAGCTCCATCAGTTAGGTTAGGCTTCTGAAGACTTCTGAAAGGTTGTCCTCTGCCTCTGCCTGCTTTTTTTTTTTTTTTTTTTT
>JAQZBX010018474.1:0-13179 GCA_029593785.1 Cabassous unicinctus | reverse complement strand
TTAAGAGCTGGCTGGTGTATTTTTTTCCTGTTCCACTTCTTTTATGTTCCCTCCCCCTTGCACCTCTCTCCCCCTGAGTTGGCTGTGTGCCAGATCCCCACACTTGTTTGCCCCACAGCTCCCCCACCTCAAAAGTCTGCTGGATACTGTGAAGCTTCCATTGTTGCCCTGAGGTCAGGAGGCTTAACTCATCCTAGGAGCCAGCTGAGCACTGGTCTTACAGCCAGGTCACTTCCTTGAATTCCCTTGTCTCTGAGCCAACTTGAGTGTCCTATCTCCTATGTGTTACCTTCTCCCCAGCCAAATGGGTTTCCTTTATCTAGCTACCCTCTCCAATTTCCCCTGTGGTCCCAGTACTTCGTTTCTGCCTAGTAAACCTGCCTACCTTCCCAAACTACCTAGAGGAGGATTTCATCCTGCTATTCCCTATTCCACCATCTTTGATATCCATGCTGTTTCTTGGAATCAATATGAAGCCAAACTAAATCAGCAGACTCTTTTGTCAAATTCACAAGCTGATGATAAATATATATTAAAAAGTAACATTTGATATAGTAGAAATTGATATCAAATATTAATATTACCATTTGGTCCATATTATCATTTGGTCTTTTTTTTTTTAATTTTGTCCCAGTAAAAATTTCATGTAGAAATGAAAATATTGGCACATTTTTCTAACAGTGTCAAGAGATTAAAAGACATACTAAGAAATAGGAAGACATGGCCCAGTCTAATTAACAAACTAAAATGTAAATTAAGAAAAGTCCCCATCCTTTCATTAAATATTCTAAATGTCTTTGTTGTATATTCATCAGATTTTATTGCTTTTCATAAGTCATTTTTTCACATGATAAACATTTAATATTTTATGCAGTGGTAGCACATTTCCTTTTGCTGTATTGCAGCTGTAACACCCTTTTTCAGGAAAACATGTATGGAGAAATTGATCATATAATAATCCAGAAAAGAAGTGAAAACACATGTTCACACACACAAAAAAACTTTATACAAATACTTATAGTGGCCTTATACATGATCACTAAACACTGGAAAACTGGAAACAACCCAAATGTCCATCCCTCAACAACTGATAAACTGAGGTCCATCCATAAAATGGAATACTACCCAGCAATGGAAAGGAATTCTTTTTTACAAAAAGATTTATTATTTATTCATCTCTCCTCACCTCCTCATTGTTTACATTTCTGTGTCTGTTCATCTTCCTTGTTTCTTTAGGAGGCAATGGAAACTGAACCTGGGACCTCTGATGTGGGAGGGAGGTGCTTAATTCCTTGAGCCATGTCCACTCCCTGCTTCGCTGTGTCACTCATGTTTTTCTTCTTGTGTCTCCTGTTGCGTCATCTTGTTGTGTCAGCTCACCGCACCTGCCTGTTGCACCAGTTCGCTGTCTTCTTTAGGAGGCACCAGGACCTGAACCAGGGGCCTCCCATGTGGTAGGTGGGAGCCCAATTGCTTGAGCCACATCCACTTCCCCTTAAGCCACATCCACTTCTCCTTGAGCCACATCTGCTTCCCATTGAAGAATTCCAGGAATTCTTGATAGAGCTTGGATACATTTCAAAAACATTATGCTAAAGAAAAGAAATCAGATGCAACAGTCCACATTTTCTATGATTGCATTCACATTTAAGTTCAAGAGCAGAACAAACTAATCTATGGCAACTCTGTGCATTTTTAAAATTCTGCTGTAAAAAATTTCCCCAAGTGTAGTGGCTTTCAACAACACAAATTTATTCTCCAACTGTTCCAGAGGTCAGTAGTTCTCCCAAGGGACCCAGTGAGCTAAAACCAAAGTGTCAGCAGGGTTGTGTTCCTTTCCAGAGTTTCTAGGGGAGAAGCTGTGTCTGAGCCTTTTCCAGCTTCTAGAGGACACCTGCCTTCCTTGACTCATGCCCCTTCCTCCATTGTCAAGCAACAGTGAGCTGAGTCCTTCTCAGATTGCAGCTCTCTCTCCCTCTTCTACTTTTAAGGCTCTTGGGGATTACATTTGGATGACTTGGATACTCCAGGTAATCTCTCAATTTAAAAATCAGGGGGGTGGATGTGGCTTAAATGGTTGGGCATCTGTCTCCCATATGGAGGGACGTCGGTTTGATCCCTGGGACTTCCTGGTAAAACTAAAGAAAAATATAGAAGGTGCATGTGCTGCCAGGCCCTGTGAGTGGGTGAGTCCCCCAGGCCCCATGCATGAGTGTGCCGTCAGTCCCCGCCGAGCCACGCAGCAATATTATGACATAACAGGAGAATGACACAAGGGAGAGCCAAGACAAGGCACACTAAAAACCAGGGAATAAGGTGGTGCAGGTGGTAGGATGCCTCTCTCTCACATTGGAGGTTTCCAGGATCGAATCCTGGTGAAGACAGGAGGAGAAGGATGAGAAGAGAGAGCAGGAAACAGACACAGAGAATTGCCCAGTGAATGGACACAAAAACAGCAGAACTGGTGTGGGGGGGTTGGTGGTTAAAAATGGATAAAAGTAAATAAATAAATATCTTTTTAAAAAATCTGCTGATAAGTCACCTTCACTCCCCTTTGCCATGGGTAATGTGAGGGCTAAAATTAAGGCCCAATATTAGATTCTACCTTGACCTCTGGTGAAACCAGGAGGTCCTTAAGTGACCCTGCCACAAGTTTCCATTCCCTCTTGGCTACCCTGAATAATGTCCTTCAGCCAAACTACCCTCTTTGTCACTGGGACCAGGTGACATTCCTCTGTACCCTGAGTAGCAGGTGTGTGTCAGGTCTCTGAAGGCTGCAGAATTATTTAAATGAGCCAATGTCATCCTCCCACAAGCACCACAGACCACCTCCACCTATTGTTATAACAAAGTCTGCCTCCCACAGCCCCTGGTTCTCTGCTCTGCAAATAAGGGCAGCCCCTGGAGTGGGGGCCTTGTGTGGTGGACAGTGACTTCCTCCCCGGGCTGCTGTCAATCTCATCTGTCCAATTTGGGGTGTCCCATATTTGGCCATCCCCATAACCCTAGGGGAAGACTCCCTCCCCCAACAACAGAGAGCCTAGGAGGCCATTAAAGCATCATGTAAGTAACATCTACACAGATTCTGGGGATTAGGATGTGCGTAATTTTAGGTGGCTAAGATCAGGTCAGGGGCTCCTACAGAGGGGTAGATCAACCAAGAGAGCCTCCAGGGGCTGGACCTATTCTATGTCTTGATCTGGAGGGCGGTCAAGCTCTAGGCAAATGTAGAAATTCATCGAGATGTGCAATGAAAGATACAGGCTTTGTACTCTGCAATAAGCCTCAACATTTTTTTATTTTAAAGAGATCAATCTGATGGCTCAGAAACACATGGAAAGAAGCTCAACATCATGATCCACCAGGGAAAAGCAATTAGAAGGACTAAAATAGAAGTGCATGATGACACCAAATGCTGGCAAAGATGCAGGGAAACTGGATCAGGCAGATGTTTCTGGTGGGAGTGTAAAATGGGGCAGTTTCTTGAAAACACACACAACTAAACCTGGAACTATTGTACAACTCAGTAATTGCTCCCCTGGACATTTATCCCAGAGAAATGAAATCATAAGTTCATGCAAAAATCTGTACACAAATATTCCTAACAGCTTTCTTTATAGGAGCAAAATACTAGAAGACAGATATCCTTCGATTGTAGAATAAACTGGCACATCCTTCCTGGAATATTACTTGGCAATGAAAAAGAATGAACTATTGATACATGGCACAATTGGGATGGATTTCAAGGTGATTATGCTGAGTGAAAAAAAAGTCCATCTCAAATGGTTACAAACTGATTTCATCTCTATAACATTCTTGAAATGATAAAAGTGTAGAGATGGAGAATAGATTAGTGATTTCATGGGTACAGGAAAGGTGGGGGTTGAAAAAAAAAAAAGGTACCCTAAAGGAAATCTCTCTGTGGTGACAAAACAATTTTGTGTCTTGATTTTGGTGGTGGTGGTTACATAAATTTGTGCATGGGATAAAATTGCATAAAGCAACACACACACACACAAATGAATGCAGATTCAAAAACTGGAGAAATCTGAAGTTCTGTAGGCAAGCTAACACTACTGTCACAATGTCAGTTTCCTGGTTTTGAGATGGTCCTACAGCCATATAAGGTGTCACCATTGGGAAAAGTTGGGTTGAAAGTACATGAGCAATGCTGTACTATTTTTTTGCAACTTCCTGTGAATCTATAATTATCTCAAAATGAAAGTTGAAATACATAAAGAGAGGGTCTTGGGGAAATGAATGGAGATTTAAATATTCTTTTTTTTCCCCCCAAGAATTCCCTTGACTATTTGCATTGCAAAATCAAAGAGGTGGGGAGTAAATGTGTGGGATTCTAGTGTGCAATTCCATGGGAGGAAAATATGCCAAAATTGTCCCTAAGCCCTTGACAATGACTTTGTTCATTCTAAGAACTAGCACATACTGACAATGGTCAATCAAGCCATATTAACCACAACATAAAATAAAGCAAATTGCATATTTTGTGACCAAAAAGCTCTTGGAAAGATGCTCAACGTCATTAGCCATCTGGGAAATGCAGATCAAAACCACAAGGAGATACCACTTCACACCCATGAGGGTAGCTATTAAAAAGAACAAAACCATGGGAAATACCAAATGGTGGCAAGGATGAGGAGAGATTGGAGCTCTAGTGTGTTGTTGGAAATGTAAGATGGTACAGCCACTGTGGAAAAAGAGTTTGACGATTCCTCAAAAAGTTGTAACCTGGCAATTCGATTCCTAGGTGTAGACCCAAAAGAATTGAAAGCAGGGACTCTAACACTATTTATACACTGATGTCCATACAGCACTATTCACAATAGCCAAAAGGTAGAAACCACTCAAATATCCATCAACTGGTAGAATGTAAACCAAACTGTGGTCCATCCAGACAGTGGAATAGTATGCAGCTGTAAAAAAAGGAATGGCGTTCTGATGCATGTGACAACATGGATGAACCTTGAAGAATTTTGCTCAGGGAAAGAAGCCAGGTATGAAAAGACAGATATTGTATGATTCTGCTTTTATGAAATATCTAAAATGAGTAAATTCATAGAGTCAGAGAGTAGAGCTACAGGTTGCCAGGAGCCGGGGAGGAGGGGGAAGTAGGGAGTTATTGCTTAATGAGGAGACAGAGTTCTGTTTTGGGTGATGAAAGTTTTGGTTATGGATGGAGCTGATGCTTGCACAACATTGTAGATGTAATAAATGCCACTGAATTGTACACTCTAAACTAGTTAAATTCTCACATGCTGAATAACACAGTGAACCCAGAGGTGGATGAGAATTATGGTTAATAGTACAAATGCAAGAACTAGAACAAATGTACATCACTATTGCAGGGTTGTGGGAATGTGGGGAACATAACCAATGGACTATAGTTACCAGCAATACTGTAATATTCTTGCATCAATGCCAAAGATGTACTGTGTTAATAATAGGGGGTACAGAAAAAAATGCCAAATGTATGCTATGGACCATGGTTGGTGGTAATAGTCTGATGATATTATCTCATAATCTGTAACAAATGTTCCACAACAATGTAGTGTGTTTGGTGGAAGGATATTGTATGGGAATTCCACACATGCGCATGATGGTTTTGTAAGTTCGCAACTTCTCTAATAAAAATATGTTTAAAAAAATAATAAATGTTTAAAGATTGGCATATATTTTATGATATACATATCTCCACAATTTTAAAACATCACGTGTTTTGTTCCTCCCACTATTTGCTTCAAACTGTGGTCCCAGCATTGGGTGGATTCTCTTTCTGGTGTTGGACAGGATCTTGAATCCCTGGGAGTTTAGGAAGATTAGGAGGGACACAGTCTGAGCCTGCAGGGAGACTCTAGGGACTGATAAGCCGCTCTGGAAAATATAGTGGGGGCAGATTCTGGGAAAAAATAAAACTCTTCTTGTATGAAGCAGTAGTCGCACTCCTGGGCATTTTTATCCCCTGGGCATTTTTATCCCTGAGAATTTCTCGGGGATAAAACAACCTGTAAGCAAATGTTTTTAGCAGCTTTGTTTGTGATCTCCCCAAATGGGAAGCAACCCTTCTTCAATGGATGCAGGGTTGAGCAAATGGGAGCTGGTCCAGACCGTGGAAAATCTGCTCAGCATCAGAAAAGAACAAACTCTGGATATGTGAACAAGGGTGTGATGCTGGGGGATGGGGTAAACAACCTCAAAATATAACAGAGTAGGACCCCATTTATATAACATTCTGGGAATAACAAAATTACAGAGCTGGAGACAAAATTAGGGGCTGCCTGGTGTCAAGGGCACAGAGAAGGAGGCGTAGGGGCAGGGGGTTGAGTTGACCCCAAAGAGGTCTCTATAGTGGTGGAACCAGGTGGTTACAATAATTTATATGGAATTCAATAGCCTAGAACTAGATACATTGTATCCATGTCAATTTCCTGATCTTGCTATTGAAGGGGAGTTCTGTAAGATGGAGCCACTGGGGGAAGCTGGGTGATGGGTACACACCCTTATCCTGTGATATCTTTGCAACTTCTTAGGAATCAATAATCATTTATCAATAATCAATGATCAATTCAAAATATTTTTTTTAATTATAAAAAGGTCCAAGGTCCTTGCCAAGCAAGGCAGCTCACCTGCCTGTAATGGGAAGGAGGACCCAGAAATGCTTCCTTGGGCCATTGGTCCGTGACCCTGGAGGGAGTTTTCCTTATTCAATTAGTCTTGCCAAAATCAGGGTGAACAGAAGCACAATCCATCACTTGCTGATTGTTCTTGCCACGCTCGGGCCCAGGCCTGGCAGACAACCACCACACCCAGAAGCACGGCATAATCGGGGCGACATGACAAGCACGTCCAATGCGGCCTTTGCCTCGGACTCCACGCGTGCCAGATGCAGGCAGATAGGGAGCATGCACTGCTGCTCCTGAAACTGATTCTGGAGAGTTCTGCTTCCAGACCTTTGCTCCAATGGAACCTACTTCCTGATCCCCTTGAGTGGTGGTCTGGAGCTGTCTGTATCCCCCCAAAAAACAAGTTCTTAAACCTAATCCATTCCTGTGGTTGGGAGCCCATGGTAAGTTGGACCTTCTGATGAGGTGACTTCAGTTAACGTGTGGCCCCCCTCAATCAGACTGGGTCTTAGTTCTCTTACTGGAGTCCTTTATAAGCAGAATAATATTTAGACAGAGAGAGAGAAAGCCATACAGAGAGCATCCAGAAACTGAATATCAGTGGAACTCAGAAGAGAAGGGAGAGGCCAGGAGATACCACCATGTCCCTTGCCAGGTGACAAGGACCAAGGATCACCAGCAGCCAGCCCCAGAATGCCACAGTTTCTGGGAGAAAGCATCACCTTGATTTGGACTTTCTTTTAGCCTTAAAACTGAGCAAATAAATTCCCTTTGTTTAAACCCAATCCATTTCATGCTATTTGCTTGAGCAGCCCAGGAAGCTAAAACACCTCCTCCCCCCACATACACAGCTGTGCTCACAAGCCCTCCCTAGTTTTCAATCCAGGGACAAACACTCTCTCTCTCCCTCTTCCTCCTCCCTCTCTGTGTGAATCCTCTTATGATTTCAGACTGCTGTCACACACTCATTTAAAAATATACCCCCTGCCTGGGATGAAAGACATCAATACAGCTATCCTTTGGCACCAGAGTATGAAGCACAGCAAAATCAGGGAGGCAGGGAAGGCTTCCTGGAGGTGTTGACACCCACATTGTGAGCTGAAGGATAAACAGGAGGGTGACAGGGAAAGCAGAGAGGGCCAGTATCTCAGGCAGAGGGAATAGCAAGTGTCAAAGCTTAGAGGTGACACATTTGGGAGCTTGTGTGAGGTCCTGTCTGGAGCGTAAAGGTGGGGAGTGGGGAAAACAGAGGCCAGGAAGGGCCAGATGCTAGAGGACCTTATAAGTCATGTTCATAGTAGTTTGGACTTTATCCTGGGGCCAACAGGAAGCCAAAGAAGAGTATGGAGTGATGGTGGGGGGTTGCTACCAGCTTTGTGATGTAGATGGCTCCCCATCGCCTTCCAAGTGTGGTCCATCCTCTCAGCATGCAGTTCGAGACCCAGTAGCATCTCTCGCTGCCTTCAAGCTCTTATTGTCTGGCCCTGCCTTGCTCACTTGCACCCCAGAACCTTCACACCCCATTTCCTAAAGAACTCATCCTCATCCTCCAAAGCCCAGTGTTTCGGGTTGAACCGTGTGCCCCTAAAAGGTATGTCCAAGTTCTAACCCCCAGTGCCTGTGAATCTGACCTTCTTCGGAAATAGGGTCTTTGCAGATGGATTCAAGTTCAGAGGAGGCAAGACTGGACTAGGATGGGTGCTAAGTTCCATAACTGTGTCCTTATAAGAAGAGGACAGAGACACACAGGACAGACGGCCATCTGAGCTTACAGGCAGAGAAGGGAGTGATGTGGCCACAAGCCAAGGCACAGCTAGGCTGGCTGGCAAACCTCTGAAGACAGAAGAGGCAGGGAATGTGTCTTCCCTATACCTTTCTGAGGAAGTGTGGCCCACGGATACCTTGATTTCAGACTTCTGGCCTTCTAAGAAGAAGGCAATTTGGGGCACAAGCCCCTTGGAAGAAGACAGAGATTGGAGATGTGGCCACAAGTCAAGGAATGTCTGAAGCCACCGAAGCTGGAAGAGGCGAACAAGGAATCTCCCCTAGAGGCTTCAGAGGGAGCACTATGCTGCTGACACGTTGGTTTGGAACTTCTGGCCTCCAGAGACTTGAGAGAAGGACCATGCATGGTTTTACAGTATCCAGTGAGTGGATGATGCCCTAGGAAATGAACATAGCTGGCTCCAGCATCCCGTTCCCTGGACAGCCCTCCTGTGGCACCAACTGCAAAGGACCAGGTTTGGCCGGCACTGATATGGTCTCACCAACCTGGGGAGAGAGGGGTGGGGGGCACCATCAATTATCTATCATGTAAATAAATGAATAATCAAAAGTTTGAATATCGCCAAAGCATGAGCAAGGGGAGAGGATTTTGGCTGTGTGGCCTTAGGCACAGCTCTGAACCTCTCTGAGCTTTATTGCTGAAAAGGGGATCCCATGACATAGAGTCCTCAGGGGATTAAATGAGCCACTCTACCTAGGAGGCGTTTACAGCCATGCGTGCTGCATAAGTGTTTGTTAAATAAAATCGCAGGAACATAAGTGCTACCGAAGGCCCTAGGGATGCCTGGACACCAGGGAGAAGCCACACAGCCACATGAAATCAATGCCCCCTTGTTGGGCTCTATCTGGAAATCTATGAAGTGCTGTTTCCCCAATATAACATAGTTATACTCATTTATAAATCCCTTAAGTATGAGTCCTCTACTCCTTTTATTTGAACCTATAATTTTCAATATAATTAAGTATACTTCTCAGAAACATAAAGCCTTTGGACTGTTCCTAAGCTGGTGGAGCTCTGAAACCCAGCAGAGTTGTCGTCAACTCTACTCTCCAGTTGGTATATTTTTTAAAGATTTATTTATTTATGTGTTTATTCCCTGCCCCTTGATTTTTGCACTTGCTGTCTGCTCTCTGTGTCTGTTTGTTGTGTGCTCTCTGTGTCTGCTTGTCTTCTTTGTTAGGAGGCACTGGGAACCAAACCTGGGACCTCCCATGTAGGAGGGAGGTGTCCAATTGCTTGAGCCACATCCACTCATTGTTTGTTGTGTCTCTCATTGTGTCTCCTCATTGCATCAGCTCGTTGTGTTATCTTGTTGCATCAGCTTACCACATCAGCCCATCATGTCAGCTCACTGTCTTGCTTATCTTTTTTAGGAGGCACTGGGAACAGAACTTCAGACCTCCCATGTGGGAGGTGGGCACCCAAATGCTTGAGCCACATCCTCTCCCCAACTCTCTCCAGTTCTTCGGGTTTGCCCTGGACAACTAACAAAATGATCATGATGGACCAGCCCCACTCCAAAAGGAAGGAGTACCTTCAACTGCAAGCAAAACAATTCCTTTCCTCTGCCCCATAATATCTATGTCCCCTCTCAGCCTGAAGCAATCAGAGCAGACCTCATCCCAAATTCCCCAAGAGTGAGGAATGAACAAAACTAAGGGGAGAGTGTAACTGCTGACTAAAGTGGATTGATTGTTACTGTAGTTTTATCATGTCTTATCTGAAGAATTTGTTCACATGGATATAACAAATTAATTTTTTTAAAAGATTTATTTTATTTATTTATACCCCCCGTCTTGTTGTTTGTGCTCGCCATCTGCTCTCTGTGTCCATTCACTGTGTGCTCTCTGTGTCTGCTCATCTTCTGTTTAGGAGGCCCTGGGAAATGAACCTGGGGCCTCCGATGTGGGAGAGAGGTGCTCAGTCACTTGAGTCACATCCTCTCCCTGCTTTGTTGTCTAACATTGTGTTTTCTCTTTGTGTCTCCTTGTGTCAGCTCGCTGCACCTGTCCATTGTGCCAGCTCCCTGTCTTGCTCATCTTCTCCAGGAGGCACTGAGAACTGAACCCAGGACCTCCCATGCGGTAGGTGGGAGGTCAATCGCTTGAGCCACATCAGCTTCCCCAAATTAATTTTTTTTAATGTAAAAAAAAAATCAGGTGATTTAGCTAAACCCACTGGGGTTAGTGGAAGAATTTCCCTACGTCCTCATCCCCAGATCCTGTAAATATGGTCCCTGGCAAGAGGACTTTCCAGATAGGATTAGGTTAAAGACTCTGAGAAGGAGATTTACTTGGATTATCTGGGGAACCTGATGTCATCACCAAGGGTCTTTATAAGAGGGAGGCAGGAGGGCCATAGGAAGAGAAGCAGACTTGAGACAGAAGCAGAGAGGGATTGGAAGAGGGAGGAAGGGCCCACGAAACCCAGTGTGACCCTTGCATGAGAGTATATATCTAATATCAATGGGATAGAATTCAGAATCCAGAAATAAACCCCCAGATCTATGAACAGTTCCTCTTCAATGAGGGTGCCAAGTCCATTACATGGAAAAAGAAGGGTGTCTTCAACAAATGGGCTGAGATAACTGGACATCCACATGGAAAAGAATGAAGCTGGGGATCTACCTCATACCATATACATGGATGAAATAAAAATGGGTTATTGACCTAAATAGAAGAGCTAAAACTATAAAAGTCCCAGAAGAAACCCTAAGTGTAAATCTTCATGACCTGGATTTGGCAAAAGATTCTTAGCTATGATCCCTAAAGCACAAGCAACAAAAGAAAAACTATATAAATTGGACTTCATGAAAATTAGAATAATTGATGCTTCAAAGGATATTACCAAGAAAGGGAAAGACAACTTATGGAATGGAAGCAGTTATTTGCCAATCATATGTCTGATGAGGGTTTAATATCTGGAATATATATATTTTTAAACAATTTATTGAAGTATATCATTCATACATGAACATACCTAAACAGTAAGTGTTCAGTAAACATTATGAACTTACAAAACAAACATGCATAACATCATACAGGACTCCCACACATCACCCCACCACAAACACCATGCATTGTTGTGAAACATTTGTTAACAAATCATGAAAGAGCATCGTCAAAGTATTACTACTAATATAGTCCGAATCTTCCTCCCCTATACATTTTTTAAAGGATTTGTTTATTTATTTATTTACTTTTATGCATTTCTATCCTGCCACCCCAGTATTTGCTCTTTCTATGTCCATTCGCTGGGCAACTCTGTGTCCATTTCCTGCCCTCTCTTCTCATCCTTCTCCTCCTGTCTTCACCAGGATTCGATCCTCGGAAACTCTGATGTGGGAGAGAGGGAGCCTACTGCCTGTGTCACCTTAGTTCCTGGTTTTTCAGTCCATCTTGTCTTGGCTGTCCCTTGTGTCACTCTCCTGTTATGTCATCATATTGCTGCATGGCTTGTGGGGCCTGATGGCTCACCCTCTCATGGGGCTTGGTGGTGCACCCACTCACAGGGCCTGACAGCACACCTGAGGACAGGCCTGGCCACTCACCCACTCGCAGGGCCTAGTGGTGCACCCTAACATGGAGTCTGGTGACCTACGCGCCTTCTATAATTTTCTTTTTTTAATTTTTACCAGAAGGTCCCAAGGATCGAACTCAGATCCCTCCATATGGGAGATGGACGCCCAACCACCCAAGCCACATCTGTCTCCCTGCTATATCTCTTAAGGTTGACCAAAGATAACCAAAGTTACAGTCTTTTCCCATACAGGATGGTCATATAATAAATCCAGCTTAGTTTATCACCAGCATTCCAAAAACCAGACCTAGGGAGAAAAACTAGGTCTGGGGACATATGCATGGTTTCTAATATAGCGAATGTTTAGCCTACCCTGATTATCACAAAACCAGGAAACCAAGAATATTCACATCAAAATAAATTTTAAAACAACTTATAACTTAATATCAAGAATATAAATCCCATGGGAAGCAGATGTGGCTCAAGTGGTTGAGCTCCGCCCTAGCACACGGGAGGTCCCAATTTCGGTGTCTGGTGCCTCCTAAAGAAGACAAGCAAGACAGAGAGTTGACATGATTGGCTGGCCTGGTGAGTTGATGCAAAAAAAGGACACAAAAAGATGATACAACAGAGAGACACAAGGAGGAAAACACAATGAGAGACACAACAAAGCAGGGAGCAAAGTGGCTCAAGCAATTAGATTCCTCCCTCCCATGTAGGAGGCCCCTGGTTGGGTTCCTGGGACCTCCTAAAAGGAAGATGAGCACACAGTGAGCACAAACAAGGGAGGGGATTAGAAATAAATAAATTTTAAATATATATATATATATATATGTATGTATATAAACCGCAGTTTAAAAATGGGCAATGGGTTTCTCCAAAGAAAACATACAAATGGTCATTAAGTACCTGGAAAGATGCTTGATATAATTAGCCATTAGGAAATGCAAATAAAAACCACAATAAGACACCATATCACACCCACTAGGAAGGATATATCTTATTTTTATTTTTATTTTTTAAGGCACCAGGAGCTGGGGACTGTACCGATGACCTCGTATGTGGGAAGGTGGCATTCAACCACTAAGCTACATCAGCTTCCCTGAGTTTGTTTTTTCACTTTGTTTTTTGCTTGTTTTTGTTTTTTCAGGAGGCACCGAGAGCGAACCCAGGGCATCCCATGTGGAAAGCAGGCGCTCAACTGCTTGAGCCACATCCATTTCCCAGATACACTTA
>JAQZBX010018473.1:0-34586 GCA_029593785.1 Cabassous unicinctus | reverse complement strand
TTTTTTTGGTGAATTACAGTACCCAAAATAAGTCCTCTTCTAGACCATCCCCTTCACAGAGGTGACCCTAACTAGGCTTCTGGAAACTAATCATAAACTTCCCACTTCCTGGCCTCCCCAGCAGAGCTGAAGCTCCGATGCTTGTCAGTGCAGGATGATACAATTGGCTGACTCTGCCCCCTCTGGAGCTGAGCCTCAGTGTCACCAGGCTGCTTGGCAAATCAGGCTTCCTCAGTAGATTTGCCTCTCCCCTCAGCTTGGCACTGCTTCAAGCTAGCTTATCTGCTCCCCAAAGCTATGAGAGGGTCCAGGGAGCTAAATTGATGTTAAAGAAACCCCTCTCTGCCTTCTGTCGGAGCCCTCCCTCTCTTGGAGAATGCTCCCTCTCCCCTGCTTGGTGGAGTTTGGGGCTTATCCCTGGGCAGCTAAGTAAGTCAACTTCCTCAGCAGATTTACCCCTCCCCTCCGCCTGGTGTTGATTTAATCCAGCTATTTTGTTCACCCAGGCTGCAAGGAGTTTCAGGCAGCCAAATCCACAGAAAGGAAAACCCTCTTACCCATTCACCAGAACCCTCCGACTCTCAGAGAATGGAGAACACTCCCTCTGACCGGGCCCTGTCACCAGGTTGCCAGGTAGTAGTCATGACTCAAATCAACCTTTTTTTTTCCCCCTGTGGGTGGGGCTCAGCTGTGTGTGTTAACCACCACAGGCAGGCTTAAAACTCACTAATCTCTACCGATCAGTCCATGCCATCGATCTGACTGCAGATAGATGTCCCAAGTTTCTTGCTCAGTGCACCCACAGCACAGACCCCCAGGCAGGACCCTGTCCACAATCCACCATCCTCAGGGAGCTAGTCAGCAAGTGCTCTCCTAAACTGACACCATCTTGCCCTCTGCACAATTTGTTTTAACCCAGAAATCCTCCAAAAGGCTGCCTGTCTCTCTGCCAGGTCCTTGGAGGCCATTCCAATCTGACTTGTTCCTGATGATTCACAGTGAGCTCTGGTGTCTTGATGCTTATCCTTATTTCTTACTATGTATATTAGTGAGCCAAAGGGGTGATGATGCAAAATAACAGAAGTCAGTTGCTTTTTATAAAGGGTATTTATGTGGGGGTATAAGTCCACAGTTACCAGGCCATAAAGTGTAAGTTTCTTCCCTCACCAAAGTCCATTGTCATGTGTTGGAGCAAGGCAGCTGCCAATGTTTGCCAGGGTTCAGGCTTCTTGTGTTCTTCTCTTCCCAGGGCTTGCCTCTCTGGGCTCAGGCTTGCTTTGTGCTACAAGGCCAGCTGTAGACTATCAGGCAAAAGGCTTGCTTCTCTTCCCAGGGCCTTTTCTCTTTCCTCATGACCAAGTTCCTCTGTATGCTAATTCCCAGGGCTCCAGCTCAAGACTCTGTGTCACAACTCCAAATCAAAATTGCTCCAACACTTTCCTTTGCCATGTCTTTTATCTTAGAGACCCCACCCACCAAGTGGTGGAACTCAATGCCCAACTGACATGGCCCAGTCAATGCACTAATCATAACTTAATCATGCCCAGATTAACAGACCAGTTTACAAGCATACTCTAATATCTATTTTTGGAATTCATAATTACATCAATGTGCCAAACTGTTACACTATGGAAGGAAAACTCATGCTTTTCCTCACTGGCCAAGGTGTTTCTGTGTTTCCCAAGTCCACTTTCTGTGGAATTCACCAGTTTACACCATCAGTCATGTTGTTACTAACATATCTTAAATGAGATACCCAGCCCCAAGCCCTTAGAACTCACAGCACCTGGGATGGTGGTGATCTTTGTCCTAAGTCTTGCAATGTGGTTATTACCAGGAGACAGGAACATAAATCATGGAAAGAATTGAAATATGTGACATGTCAGTAGTGGAGGAAGGGGTTGATCACTAAGAATGATGACCCACAGTCATACATGGCCCAGCATTGCCAATTAAACACTGTATCCTTTCCAATCCAGGTGGTTAAATACCTGCTCTGAGCTCACTTGAGAGTCCTATCTCAGATTCCCCATGAGCTGGGCCTAAAGGGTTAACCCCAGGCCCTGTCCTGAGCCTCCAGGACCCTATACCAGCTTCTTATCTCTGCCTTGTTAAGGACTTTGAGCATAATCCCTTGGCTTAATTTAGAATGGGGACATCCAGATCAATTGTGGGGTGACTCTGAGATTTCATTTGTGGATATTTCTCAGTTTCCAACCACTTCTACAGGTCTCCAGGTATCACCCAAACACCCATGGTGGTCTCTTCAGGTCAGCTGAGAGGAAGAACACAAACCATGGCTTCTAATAGTGCAGGCCTTTGGTGAGATGGAACAGTCATGCATGGATGTGATTTTTTAAAAGAATCACAGGTACAGCTGTACTTTACACTCAAAGACAGATGTGCAATTTCCCAAAGCTAGTCTAGGAAATGGAGGATGTCATTGGTATCTGAGGAATTTCACCTAAACAGCTGGGAGGCTACTGCGAGCAGACATCATGTAGACACATGTACTGAAGCTAGTGTAATATGATATGGCAGAGGATGGATTTTTGCTGCATCTTTGGGTTTCCACTGGCCAAGGGTGCAGTGAGACTCACCAAACAAAAACCCACATTTAGGGGGAAAGTCCATCTCAGTCTCTGACAGAGAATCCTCCCTTAACATTGTGTTTCCTAAACAAACCAGAAAGCCCAGCTGGCCAAGTTGGTAACACATCAGTCCTGGAGTTCCCCCTGCTCAGGCTTTTCTGGGTGGGACAGCAGGGCCCCACTGGACTTGATTCCCCATGGGAAGGGGTTATGATCATTTCTGGGAGAAAGTGGGTGTCCCAGCAGTGAGACTGTTGGGCTGGGGGAAAGGATGGTGTGCAGGAGACTGAGGTCTCCTGGGGCTTCACTTCCTCAGGAAAAGCTGTCCTCCAACAGCTCTAAGTCTCAGGTCTCTTGTTGTGGCCCCTTCTGCCTGGCTTCTGTATAAGGGTCAGTGGTTCAGTGGTTTAGTTTTGTTTGTTTTGTTTTGTTTTCCTCTTGATAGATTACACCTTTTATTAATATATACTGTTCTTCCTTGTCTCTTACAATACTTTTGCATTTTTTAAAAATTTTTTATTGTGGGTGAAAATCAAATTTTTCACAATACATACCAATATTTGTAAAATGATATAGAAATATATATGCATAATGGGTTTTTTTTTAATGTTCCATTCTGACAGAACCCTCCCGCACTGGTTCAAGAGGAGCAAGTCAGTGAATCTACAAGGCTTTGCAACTTCCAATCCCATCTACTTATTGAGTACACACAGCTATCTCTGAGGACACCTGAGAACAGGAGGCCCTTTCTGCCTGTCCACCTTTGACTGATGGCTACTGGCTCACACTGTCACATGGGCTGCACAATCAAAATGAGACAGGAGGTCATTCCAGAGGTTACTCTTATGCATCAAATCAACCTGAATATTGACTGGATGCTCTATAGTAGAGGTTGAGTTCCTTGTCAGCTTCTGTGCTCACTTGTCAGCTTCTGTGTCCCCTGAGGGCCTGACCAGCAAGGCCACTTCTCCAGTGCTGTCGAGGAGTTCTAGATGGATTTGAAACATCACAGTCATGCTGAGTCAATCTAAGAATCCCCTCCCTAATCACATGTGATTTTACATGGAGACAAATCTTTGCAGCTATCCAGAAATTACCATTTATACATTTTAATAAGAAAGACCTTGGAACTCAATTTAAATTAAAAGCATATCTAGCATACTTGTAGCTTTGGTTTAACTCTGTGCATGCTCAAAACAAAGTAATTATTTAACATTCCCAAACAAGATATTAATTTACTTAATTTCATCTACATGATTTCTCTAATTTGAGGGTAAAGATTGTGTTGCAGCCATACTCTTATTAGATGTATCTTCACAATTATCTGAATTAATCAGTGTATATCTTCTAGGTTACAGGACTAATGACATTATCACCTGCATAAAAAGGAGTCCTCCATGAAAACAGTCCTTTTTCTAGAGGAAGAAAGATACTTTGAGCACTGGAATGTGGTGAAAGCATGATCAATAAATCTTGTTTTCCTTGCATTTTTGGTCTGTTTGAATTGTGACTATGGAAGAAAATTTTAACTACTGGAAAGAGTCCTTATTTGTTTTTAAATGATTTTGTTAATTAGAATATAATCGTTGGATTTGACTGCAGGCATTTAGGCCCAGGATGTCTGAAGTTAGATTATGTTACTGTGGACATACAGATTCTCTTGATTCGTAATTCATTAGTACAAGGCAGGTAATTGGAGTCACTCCTATTGGAGACAGATGTGGTAAACACACAGAAGGACATGAGAAATATTCTCAGTATGATTCCATTGAAATGAATGTATGTGGATTATACTGGATAATAAACATCAGGTGAGATAGAAGCTGATGTTTAGATAGTGAATTTAATTCTATGAATCTTTCCGTATGGTGGGAGAACATGCAGAAGGTGTGTAATTGTGTAAACAAAGTATATGAATAGGAGATTTTGACAATGGTGTGGAGAGTCGCTGATTTTCAAAATGATAAGTGGCATTGCAGGTAAAACCTAGTTGTGAGCCTTAATAAATCTGAACTGGGGAGCGGGTAGAAAAACTCTGGCTGTGTTTTTCTAGCCATTTAATTTTTAACATTATTAAAGATTTCTGACCCTCTGTTTATGTAATTTGTTAAATAGGTCAATAGCCTTAATCAGCAGGTTACTGTGAGGATTAAATAACCAAATATGTAAATATTCAAAAACATTTAAGACAACCATTGTTTCCTGGGCTCAAGTACAAATGGGTAAGTTAATCTGACTTATGTTTCTGACAATGTCATCATTTGTCCATTAAATGCATGTATTTATTAATAGTGTTGTAGAGGAGAATTTACAGTAGAAATGAATGTTTACATTTATAAGATATGAAATGCAGGGATGTTACAGCTTAGGATGATTAATAAAGGATAATCATTAATAAAGGATAAGATGCTATATAGAGGATTGTGAGAACATGGCTGATGGGTTGGACATATAAATCTTAGCTCTCACTAAAACAACAAAGAAAAAGACAGAGGTTGCTGTGGGGACCTGCTTTGGGGAACAGCAAACCAGGACACTGCTTACCAACTCCCAGAAGAGTGAGGGTCAGAGACACGAAGAAGCCAAAAGAAGCAATTGTGAGATATTAAATCTCTCAGCTACTCGGAAGGGCTTCCCTCCCCCACACCCAGGATATTAAGTGAGGGTAAAACTGACAAATTTTATCTAACTGAGAATAGAGCAGATGTCTACCTCCATGGGAAGTGCTCTGAGTCATCTGAGAGTACTGGACAGAGAGGAAATCCAGGAATAATCAGTGGTTGATTACCTCAGTAACTGGATGGAGCACACATACCCAAACCTCAGGGCAGACAGACTAGGTGGAGACCCAGCCCCTGATCCAAACAGGAGTTTAATGGTAGATTACCTGTTAAGAAGAAGGGTCTGGAGAGTGAAGAGTAACTTTTTGGAAGCGAGTTTAGCCAGCTGCCCCCACCTCCCCCCGAATATCAGAAGGGATGCTGACTCAATAGGGAAAGGGGAGGAAAATCACCCCAGGCTCGTGGCCATGCCCAGCCACTTAAGTAAAGAAAGGAAATACATCAGAGAAGGAGTAGAGACAGGCAGTGATCAGCACCACTCCAGCTGACTGCAGGGGATCTAATCTGCAATAGGGAAAAAAGGCTGATAGCCTTCTGAAAGGTAAGTCAACCAAAGGACTTAGAATAGCTCAGTTGGAGAATTACTGCCTATCACATATGAGGTCCCTGGTTTAATTCCTGGCTATTCCTTGAAAAGAGATCCACCAGGTTATCAGGCATCCAGCTGAAACCTTATGTCAGGGAACATATCAACATTATCTTTGTATGAGATTTAATTGGATCACTTATTTTTTTAAAGTTCATTTTCTTTTATTTCCCTCACTTTACTCACTAAAACCCAGTCCAAAACCTGCAGAGAGCAGATAGCAGTGTGAGTGCCCGAGGAGCACCAGCAGCCTGAGAAGATCCTTAGGGGTCTAAGAAAGAAGGCTGTTTTTCCATGTTTATTAATATTTTTTCTTCTAATTTCTTCTTTTTTTTTTTTTAATGAGTTGCTGCTGTCTTGTTTCTTGCTTGTTTTGTATTCCCTCCCTTTCTTACTATGCCTGTTTATTTTTGCTTTTTCTATCTTTTATTCCTTTGGTTACAGATCTATTCCATCTCAAAATTTCTTTTCACTCCTTCATCATTATACCTTTTGTTCTTTGTTGTTCCTTCATTCCAACTCTTTTATTTGGCTTCCAATTTTTCTTGTTTGTATTTCTCCCTCTCTCACTTTTTCTCTATTTTACTTTTTTCTTTCTCTCCTGTTTTCTTTTCCCCTCTTCTCACAATTCCAGCATTTTAATTCATTATATATATATGTTTCTATATTCTATTTCTGGTTTCATTGTTTCAATTCCACTATCCTAATCTTATTCCTCAGTACTTCTTACTCATGTTAATTTCTCAATTTCCTAGTTCTTGTACATTTGATCTCCTGCCTTTTATCAATACCATTACTATTATATTTCTTGTCTTCTTATCTTTTTCCTTTTATCTGGTATTAATTTTTTTCTTTCAAAGGAACATAGGTAGAGCTTTCTCACACACACACACACAAAAACAGCTGATTGGGGCCAAGATCCTGCATGAGTGAATTGTTTTGGGAACCCACAGAGTAGGAGATTACAGGGCATCAATCTTAAAGGACCCAGACAAGAGGTAAATTCCTCAAGGTGCTCTTGGATTGATTCTTGGTTACTGTGTTCCTCTTCCTTGATTTACCCTTTCTTGTATATACCCATTTTGTATACCAAGACTATCTTTTTTCCTTTCCTCATCATTTAATCTTCAACTTGCTCCTGTTGTTCTTACACTCCAACTCCTTTGTTTAGTCCCAAATTTTTCTGCTTTTTATTTCTACCTCATCTAATCTGTCTATTTTCTTTTATTACCATTTTTCTTTGTTTTCTCCCTCTCTTTTCTCTTACCCTCTCTCCTCATCATACTGGCCTTTTAATTCAGTATTTATATTTTTCTTTATTTGGTTTCTCATTGCATTGTACCCCAGTTTTCTATTCATATTACACTACAATGCTTACATAAGTTAAATATTCATGTTCCAAAGTCTTAAATGGATCCTCTTCTAACAATTACAAGTATTATTACTATTGTCCTATAACTTTTCTTACCTCTTTCACTTTCTTTGTCCCTAATTTTTTCCCCCAAGGGAACATAGAGAACAGCAATGAAATAGAATAAGAAGAACAACTGTCAAAGACAAAATTTGAGACACACACAGAAACAGCAATTAAATAAAGCCCTAAAGAGACAATAATCAACTGAATAATCCCATCAAGATTAAAGGATGCCCAGAGGGCAACAAAAAATTACAAACCATACTAAGAAACAAGAAGACATGGTCCAGTCCAATGAACAAGAAAAAGCAGGGAAGAGGTGCAGAACATTGAACAACTAATCAAAGCTGTCAAAACAAATATCATGGACCAACTAAATGAAGTGAAGGAAGAGATTAAGGATATTAAGAAGACACTGAGAGAAGAAATTGTAAACATACTTAAGAAGATAAGAGATATGGAGGTGATGAATGGCAAAATCCAAGAAATCAAAAAAACACTGTAAGGCCATAACAGTAGATTTGAACAACTGAGGGAAAGAATTGGTGATGTGGAAGACAATAAATCTGAAATCAAACAGATAGTAGAACAGATAGATAAAAAGATAGAAAAAATCCAGCAGGGCCTTAGGGATTTAAATGAAAACACAAAATACACAAACATATGCATTATAAGCATCCCAGAGGGAGGAGAGAAGGGAAAGGGGACAGACGGGGTGTTGGAAGAAATAATAACTGAAAACTTCCCAACCCTATTGAGGGAGATGGATGTACAAGTCCAGGAAGCACAGCACACCCTAAACAGTATAAATCCCAATAGGCCTACTCCAAGGCATATAATCATCAAACTGTCCAATGTTCAAGACAAAGAGAAAATACTTAAAGCAGCAAGAGAAAAGATTACCATCACATACAAGGGAAGCTCAATAAGATTAAAGGCTGATTTCTCACCTGAAACTATGGTAGCAAGAAGGCAGTGGTATGGCATAGTTAAGGTAATAAAAGAAAAAATCTTCCAGGCAAGTATTCTTTATCCTGCAAAGCTGGCATTCAAAAATGATGGACGCATCAGAATATTCACAGATCACAGATAAGCAGAAATTAAGAGAGCATGCCAATAAGAAACTGGCCCTTCAAGAAATACACAGGGAGTTCTGCAGGTTGAAAGGAAAAACACAAGAGAGAGAGAGGTGAAGGAGAGTGTAAGAACAACTAAAAAGAAAAAAAGAAAAATATAAACAATATATGACATACATAAACCCAAAGAAAATATGGCTAATGTAAGTAATTCCTTGAAAGTAACAACCCTGATTGTTAATGGATTAAAATCAATAGTCAAGAGATATAGATTGGCAAAATGGATGAGAAAATATGACCCATCATTATATTATCTACAAAAAACTCACCTTAGACCCAGGGATTCAAGGAGACTGAAAGTGAATGACCAGAAAACAATCTTAAAAGGAAACAATCACAAGTAAAGGGCAGGAGTAGCTATACTAATATCAGATAAAATTGACTTTAAATGCAAAACTATTGTAAGAGACAAAGATAGACACTATATTAGTGAAAGGCGTAATCTTTCAAGAAGAAAGAACTATCATATATATTTACACACCTAACAGGGGCACCTAAAAATATATGAAACAAACACTGGAAAAACAAAGGGGAGAAATAAATGCCGCTACAATAATAGTGGGGAATTTTAATACAGCATTACCACCATTAGACAGAACAACTCATCAAAGAAACAATAAAGAAACAGACTTTGGTTAACACATTAGAGGATATGGAGCTTATAGACTTTTATAGAACACTACACTCAAATACAGTGAGATATACATTCATCTCAAGTGCATATGGATCATACTCGAAGATAGACCACATACTGGGCCACAGAAAAAACCTCAATGAATTCAGAAAGATTAAGATTATACAAAGTAATTTCTCAGACAACAATGTAAAGAATTTGGAAATCAGTAACGGCCAAAGAACCAGATTAGGCAAAAAGGTATGGAAGTTAAACAACACGCTCTTAGACAAACAGTGAGTAAAAGAATAAATCTCAAAAGAAATCAGTAACTACCTTGAAATGAATGAAAATGAGAACACAACACATCAAAATCTATGGATGCAGCAAAAGCTGGATTCAGAGGGATTTCACAGCCATAAATTCATGTATAAAAAGGAAGAAAGAGCTAAAATTGCTGGCCTAACTGCACACTTATAGGAATTAGAAAAGCATCAAGGAACTCACCCCAAATGAAGTAGAAAGAAGGAAATAACAAAGATTAGAGCAGAACTAAATGAAAGAGAATATAAGAAAGCACTAGAAAAAATAAACAAAACCAAATGCTGGTTCTTTGAGAAGATCAATACAATTGACAAACCCTTAGCCAGACTAACAAAGAAGAAATGAGAGGAATCACAAATACACAAAATAAGAAATAAGGAAGGGTATTTCACCACTGATGCCACAGAAATAGAGTATCATAAGAGGATATTTTGAAAAATTATATGCCAACAATATTGATATTTGAGGAAATTGACAAAATCCCTGAAATTCACAAGCAGCCTACATTGATGAAAGAAGAAATTAACTCAACAGTCCAATTACAAATAAAAAGATAGACGCAATCATGATAATCTCCAGACTCAGAAGTGGAGAGGACCACACAGCTTCACAGGTGAAATCTACCAAATATTCCAGAAAGAACTAACACCAATCCTGCTTAAGTTCTTCCAAAAAATAGAAGCTGAAGGATCATTGCTAACTCTTTCTGTGATGCCAACATTACCCTAATACCAATGCCAAACAACGATGTCACAAGAAAGGATAATTACAGATCAATATATCTAATGAACTTATATCTTAAAATCCTCAACAAATTCTTACTAATCACATTCAACAACATATGAAATGAATTGCACAACATGATCAGCTGGGTTTCATCCTGTGTATGCAAGGATGGTTCAACATAAGAAATCAATCATTGTAATACACCACACAAACAGATTGAAACAAAAAAAATCTCATGACCATCTCTATAGATTGAGAAAAATCATTCTTAAAAATGTAGCAGCCTTTTTGGATAAAAACACAGCAAAAATAGGAAAAGAAGGAAACTTTCTGAACATGATAAAGGTTATATAAGAAAAAACCACAGATATCATCTTCAATGATGAAATCCTAAAATTTCCCTCTAAGTTTAGGAAAAAGACAAGGATGCCCACTATCACTGCTATTATTTAAGATTGTCTTAGTAGCACTTGCTCGAGCACTGAGGAAAGTAAAATAAATAAAAGGAATCCAAATTGGAAAGGAAGAAGTAAAAATTTCACTATTTGTAGATGTCATGATCTTATACATAGAAAGCCCTGAGAAATCTACAACAATGCTTTTAGAACTTATAAATGAGTTCAGTAAAGTCACATGTTATAAGATCAATGCTCAAAAATCAGTAGCATTTCTGCCCACCAATAACAAGCAATCTGAGGAGGAAATCAAGAAAAAATACGATTTACAATAGTAACTAAAATAATCAAACACCTAGGAATAAATTAGCTAAAGTTGTAAAGGACTTATATACAGAAAACTAAACAATATTGTTAAAGGAAGTCAAAGAGGACTTAAATAAATGGAAGAAAATTCCCTGTTCATGGATAGAAGTCTAAACATCATTAAGATGTTTATCTTACCCAAACTAATTAGTGCTATCTTAATGAAAATCAACACAGCATTTTTTAATGAACTGGAAAAACTAACTACAAAATTTATTTGGAAGGGTAAGAGGCTCCAAATCACCAAGGACATACTGAAAAAGAAAAATGAAATTGGAAGAATCACACTACCTGACTTTCAACATCCAAAAAAGCTACACTGTCCAAAACTGCATGGTATTGGCACAAGGATAGACACACTGACCAATGGAACTGAATTGAGTGTTCTGAAATAGATCCTCTTATAAACAGTTATTTGTTATTCAAAAAGGCCACAAAGCCCATTCAGTTGGGAGAGAATGATCTCTTCAACAAATGGTGCTTGGAGAACTGGATATCCATATCCAAAAGAATGAGAGAGGAACACCGTCTCACACTGCATACAAAATCAACCCAAGATGGATCAAAGAGCTAAATATAATAACCATGACCATAAAGACCTTGGAAGATAATGTAGGGATGCATCTACAGGACCTTTTAATAGGAAATGGTTTCATGAACTTCACACCCAAAGCATAAGCAGCAAAAGAAAAAAGAGGTGAGTGGGATCTCCTCAATATTAAAAACTTTTGCACCTCAAAGGATGATATTAAGGAAGAAAAAAGGGAGCCTACCAAATGGGAGAAAATATTTGACAACCATATATCTGATAGGAGCCTAATATACTGCATATATGAAGAAATCCCACATCTCACTAATAAAAAGGCAAACATCTCATTTAGAAAATGGGCAAGTGACCTGAAGAGACACTTCTCCAAGAAAGAAACACAAATGGCTTAAAAGCACGTGAAAAGATGCTCAACATCACTAGCTATTAGGGAAATGCAAATCAAAACTGCAATGAGATACCATCTTACACCCATTAGAATGGCAGCTATTTAAAAAACAGCAGACTATAAGTGTTGGAGAGGATGTGGAGAAATGATAACGCTCATCCACTGCTGGTAGGAATGTAGAATGGTCTAGCCATTGTCAAGGACAGTTTGGCAGTTCCCCAAAAAACTAACTATAGAACTTCCATATGACCCAGCAATTCCACTACTGGGTGTATACCCAGAATACTTGAAAACAAAAACATGAACAGATATATGCACACCAATGTTCATAGTGGCATTATTCATTATTGCCAAAAGTTGGAATCAACCCAGTGTCCTTCAACAGATGAATGAATAAACAAAATGTGGTACATACATATAATGGAATATTACTCAGCTGTAAGAAGGAATAAAGTGCCAACACACAGAATAACATGGATGAATCTTGAGGACCTTATGTTGAATGAAGCAATCCAGGTATTGAATGATGAACAGTACATGACCTCACTGATATGAATTAGGCAAGTTGAACAGACTCAGACAGCTATTATCTGGAAGATAGATTTACAAGTAAAAGAAAGGGATAAGAAGGTTTTGAGCCAACACCCATAGAGATGTAATGTAAGGTGGAAGTGTGTTGTCATGTATGGAAGGGATTTGACAAGAAGGTAGTGGTTTACTGGGTTGAGTGGTGCAGGGTTGACAGGTGGGTAGATTTGGAAGGGTGGGTTGGAATACCCAGAGTACTTGGGGGAGGGTTGAAAGAGGGACCAGATGAACACTGGGGATTTTCAGCTATGTGGTTGAAAGTACCAATTTTGGAATCCTTTTAGGGCAATGTGACGAGGAAGGGTTACTGTTTTAGGATGTTGGAAGGCCGGCATTCAGGACAGGGTTCACTTGGAGAAGGCTTACAGGGAGTGTGTGATTTATTTTTCTGTCATACTGTGTTGTATCAGTGGGTGGAGACTCATATAATATGTTGGAAGGAGTTGGACATCCATCCTCAGGAGGACTGATTTTTTCACAAATAGGCGGGAGTCTTTTGAGAACATGAACAATTCCTAATAGGGGCGGACAAACCACTGTGTTGAGACATCAGTCTTGTTGCACGTAACTATGAATTTTGTCATACAAGGAATGAAGCCAGTCGTTCATTGTGAGCCACAAGGGGAGGGGGAAGGAGAAATAGAATACATTGAACGGGGGTATTTAGTGGGCAGTGGAAGCATCCTATATGAGCTTTAAATAATAGACACAGGATATGGTAAATATAAAAATTCATAAAAGTGTATGGTCTAAAATGTAAATCCTAATGTAAACCATTGACCATGTTTAGTAGCTATGTTTCACTATTTGTATATCAGTTATAACAAAGGAACCATCCACATATAAAAAGATGTTAATATGGGAGGAGGAAAGGGGGAGGATGTTGGGTATATGACAGTCTCCTGTATTTTGTGTGTGACTTTGCTCTGACCTAAAACTTATATGAAAACAAAAAGAAAAACAGTGAGACACTGGGGAAGGAGTGGAGGAAGGTGCCACAGTACAGACAGGACACCAGGTATTGTGGTGATGAAAGGCAAAAAGTCAAAAAAAATTTTTTTATATATTTCTCATTTTTTAAATATCCCAAACTTTGAATTTTATTTTATTTTTAGTTTTTTTTAATTTTATGTATTTAATTTCTTATATGTAAACTGATCATTAGTGTTTCATTTTCCTATTAAATGTATTTGGCTATTGTAATGGCTTCATTTTTGAAGAGGTTTTGGACCACAGAATGGTTACAACTGAGCCAGGGGATGATCATTGTCGGATACAGTGATGTGGGATGCATGGGAGGAGTTCACCTGAGAATACATATAAGGTATGTAAAAATGTTCAAATGTTCACAGGGCATTGTCACAGTGTGTGGAGATTCACACAATAACCAAAAGAATACTGAATTCCCATCCTTGAGAGCTCTGGGACATTCTCTAAGGGAGCAACAACTCTCCCTCAAGTGCAGGGGCAGTGAGTGGTGAAGGAGGATGGTCCACTGATGGGCCCATGATATTGATGACTAGTCTTATGAGTCTTTGCTCTTGATATTGAAACTTAGCTTATTGTTATGGGGTGCTAAAAAGAGTTGCTTCCTGAAAGCCTCCTTGTTGCTCTAATGTGGCCTCTCTCTAAGCCAAACTCAGCATATGAATGCATTACCTTCCCCCCAATATGGGGCATGGCTCCTGGGAATGAGCCTCCCTGACATCAAGGGTCTGCTACCAAGCACAAACTACCAATAAAACTGGAAAAAGATCTCAAATAAAGGTGGGGAAATGTAAAGATAAATCAGTTTATATGGCTAAGAGGCTTCAAAGAAATTCAGAAGGTCATTCCAGTGGTAATGCTTATGCACATCTCAGCAGGATATCATAGACTTCCAAAGTGGATACTACCCCAATGAGTGGGGCTCTTAAGGGCTCTGGAGACACCCAGGTCCTATGATCAGGGTGGATAGCGCTGGAGTTTGGTGCCTTTCCAGTGAGCCCTAGTTTGGAGTTTTTGCTCCTGACAGTGACAGAGTTTTTCTCAATTATGTCTTCCCTGCACATGGCTCATCTGTCCCTTTTACTTAAACCTCTGTTTTGTGCTGAAGTTTGTAGGTGTATGTCCAAAGATTTGAGTCTTTGGGCTCTCCATGTGCTAGCTGGGCCCAGAACCTCAGTGAAGTTGCAACACCTACTCTCATTGGACTCAACCAGGACAACTGGTGGAGAGATGATGATGGACAATGGCTGTCCCAGAGAATGGAGATAGCCTGCAGTTGCAGTCAGGATAGTCCCATCCATCATCCCCATGGGAAAAAAGCCTCCTCTCAATTGGAGGTGGAGTGGACATCACCATCCCAGAATCCTCAGGATTGGGGAAAGAGCTATGGACTAGAGTAGTCTTACTGATATTCTGTCATAGACATATTGTGATTCTGGCAATGGAAGAAACTGCGACACTGATGTAGAGCCAGTGGCCACTGGAGACTCTGGGGGCAAGGAGAGGGAAAAAACAGTTGTAATATGAGAGATTTTTCAGGACTTGGGAATCACCTTGCATGATGCTGTAATGAAAGATAAAGGCCATTTTATATCATCACATAACATGCAGAACTATGTGGGAGAGAGTGTAGACTACAATGTGAACTATGGTCCATGCTTAATGGCAAAGCCCAGGATGAGTTTATCAAATACAATGAATGTGCTACACTAATGACATATGTTTATATGGTAGAGTATTGGAGGTGTGGGGAATGGGGCATATGGGAATTCCTATATTTTTTGTGTAAAATTTATGTAATATCAATATCTGTTAAAAATTAAATAAAAAGCATTTGGGAAGTATGCAAATTGTTTTCAATATAGGTATCAATTTTATCAAATAACTTTTATCGAAAGTACAATTCTTTTGCCCCTTAAATTAACTTGCCTTGCTGTAAGTAAGGGCAGTAAATATAGTGGATCTATGTATGCATTCTATGTTTCTTCCATTGGTCTATTTATCAATCTTTTCATCAATACTGCATCACTTAATTACTGTTGCTGTATAGAAATTATGAATTCTGCCCATGTAAACTATCCAAATTTAGTATTCTTCAAAATTGTCTTAGATTTATTTTGGTAATTGGTTTTCTTATATAAATTTTAGGAATAGCTAATTTTCAGATATTATAAATACACAGAAAAGTACTGATATTTTAATTCATATATCATTTGAATAGCTTGGTAAGAATTAATGTCTTAAAATGCAGAATTTTCTTATGTATGAATTAGATCTATCTGTCCTTGCTTAGATCTTCTTCAATTTTTCACAGTGATATATTCTAGTGCTCATTAATAAAATGTGTATAGTTATAGGAATCATTCTTATATATTTAATAGTTTATGATATTACGTTTAGTAATATTTTTATTTTTACTAATTGTAGAAGGTAGTATATACAAATCACATTTAATTTCATAGATGTATATCTCTGAAACTAGGAAATTTAAAGAATTCCAAGGACCTGTCCTGGCCCAGAAAAATCAAGCAAAATAAAAAAGAAATTTGTCAGAATCAACTTTGTCAGCACTCTGAAATATAGTCATTGGTTTATTCCATGAGTTTTTACCTGTTATGGGAGGGAGAAAAACTGTTTTGGGAGGGAGAAAATGAAAGGATTCATGGTAATCTGTATTGGCCTCTCTGTGCTGTTGCTAAAGAATTGAGGCAGAGTGTTTGCTTTTGTGTCTCATGAGATTTCTCTCAGTGAGAAAAGTAACTATGCATATGTTGTTTCTTAAGATGATTGAAAAGCAAGTTAAGAAACCTTTGCAACCTGAGGGGGAAAATTTAATTGTGGCAAATAATAGTCTTCTTGAAAGATATCTGGGAAGAAATCTGGAGAGATAATTACTCTGGTTAATAAGGGCTTTGTAAAACATCAAATGCATGACAGGAGCTCTAAAAAGACAGGCATGTCCCAGGCAAGACACGTGTTCAGGAAAAGACATTAGAATACCCTATGCTTTCACTTCTGGCTAATGTAGAGGCTCAAACTTACAAGAAGTGAAAACTAAGGCAGTGTTTAAAGAACTTGGCAAAGAATTGCAGAAATGTCCCAAAACCTAGAGGTAATTTGAAAATATCAAGAGGGATTTCTCTTTCTTCTTCTTCTCTTTCCCCCCTTCGCTCCAGGTGTTCAAATAAATTTTGTCATGATAATAGCTAGCCACAAACTAAAGAAACAGAGATATCAAACTTCTCACCCAAAAAACATAGACAGTACAACAAAAATAGTGAATCCTAATGTAAACTATGGACTATTTTTTCATCACTTATATCAAAGGTACAGCACTAATGCAAAATGTTAAAATAATAGGGAAAACAATGTGCATGAAGATGGTATAAGTGATCTCTGTATTTTCTGCATTATTTTTCTGTAAACTTTCAAGTTTTTTGAAAAAGGACTTAATGAGCAAATGATGTCACAAAGGTTTATTGTAGTGTATACTATGGAATATCTCACCTTAGAAATACTGAAGGAAAGGAAGAATAATTTTTTCACAAAAAAATGGAAGATGATCAAGCATAGAGAACAACTCAAGTGCTTATTTAGAAAATATGTAAAATTGGTTAGAGAACCTCAGTAAGAATTCATCCTTCTGTGTCATTCTACCAACCTCAAATCTGCATGGGAGTTTGTGTGATTCAAGTCAGTGGTTGAGTGGCACAGATGCATTCAAGTTCAGGTCTCTGATGCCTGATTAAACCATAGTGTCAGTTTGGGGACTTGCACATCCATTATGGGTCCCTGAACCCAAATTGACTCATGTGAGTGGCTGTGTTTACTGCACACATTCAAGTTAGCATTTTTCAGGCCTGAATAATGGTTTACCTAGATGAAATATTGGGTGACTTTGTTAACCATCCTCAACTGGCTCCATGGGAGAGTAACTAATCATAAGTCTATGTTCCTGTACTTGGAAGTGACAAGGGGACAGAAAAGCAATGAATTAAGGGGACCTGAGCCAATGAGTATAGTGCTGAAATCTCGAGTGAAAATGCAATCTAAAGTGCAGTGAGTGGATCTGAGCAGACTGCAGGACCCAGATAGAAAAAAATAAATAACCATAATTAAAACAAATAAGGCAATCCATATGCCACTGTAGAAAAAAATGGTGAGATGAAATATTTTCCTGGATGGGAAACAGGAAACACATTTGCTGGGGAATAATTGAAGGCAACTGCACACACCTAGGAAAGCTGTACAAACTGGGATAAGTTTTGGATAAGAACCTCAACTCAGAATTAATCTAAAATAAAATTTTAGGTAAAAGTGAATATCTGCAATTTTAACAAATGTACCACATTAATGAAAGATGTTGTTAATGTGGGATAGTATGAATAAGAGAAGGGGCAGATATATGGTAATTCCCTATATTTTTAATGTAACATTTATGTACCTAAGGCTTCTTTAAAAATACAAAATAAATTTAAAAAGAGTGAATACTATACATCCAGAATTAGCAAATCAAGAGAATCAAATAACTTGACTTCAAAAACTTCACAGGACCTATAAATACATAGGAAGAGATGGTCATTGAAAGGAACAAGATAAAATGGCAGAGGAACTTTAGACTTGGAAAAACAAATCAATGATTTTAAATATTCTATCTTATATAAGTTCAATAAACTGAAATAAATAATGGATAAAGGGCTAAAGGAAATGAAGAAGGTGATTTTCAACAGAAAGAGGAATAATAGAAATTTTAAAAAGGAACCAAAATGAACTTCACTGTAGGAAAAACACTATAACAGATACTAAAATACACTAGCTTCAAGAGTAGAATTGAACAGATATCAGAAAGACTCAATGAACAAGGAGAAAGATGACTGAAACCATTCAGTCTGAAGAATGGAAAGAAATAATATAAAAACTGAACAGAAACCAAGGGGCCTGTAGAACAACATACAAAGTATCAGTGGGAATCCCAGAAAGTGAAGAGAAAGATAAAGTGGACACATGTGTATCTGAAGAAATAATGGATGAAACTTCAAAAAATGTACCAAGAACATGAATATGCACATCCAAAAACTCCATGAACTCCAAGCATGAAAAATCAAAATTGATCTACTCCAAGACATATCAAACTACAAAATTTGAATGTCACTAATAGAAAATTCTGAAAGTATTGAGAAAGAAGTGACTCATCACATAAAAAGAGTACACAATAAGGTTAAGTGCTGTTTTCTTATCACATACCCTGGAGGAGAGAAGGCAGTGATATGATATATTTAATGTACTGATAGAGAAAATTTGCTGGTCAAAAAGTCTGTATTTGGTAAAACTGTCTTTCAAAAGTGATGGAGAGTTTAAGATGTTCACAGATACACAAAGTTGAGGAAGCTCATCACCAGGTGACTTTCCCTAAAATAAATGATACAGAATTCTTTAGGATGAAAGGAAAGTATAGTTGATAAAAGGTTTGAGATGTATGAAGAAATAAATATCTTCATATTACTACAGGGGTAAATGCAAATTGCAGTATTAGATTATCCATGGTATGTAACCATATTTTTTCATACAAGATATAGATTACAATTACCTAAGAAATAAATATATATCTATTGTACTGCACACACAAAATGTAAAGAGATAATATATGACAAGAACAAACTAAAAAGTGAGAACAGAGATCTATAGAACAACTTTTTTCATGTTATTGAAGGGAAGTTGATATCTTTTCAAATAGTTTATTATAGGTTTAAGATGTTAACTATAATCCTGATGGTACCCACAAGTAAAGTAACTAAAATAAATGCAATAAAGGAAATGAGAAGGATCTCAATCTGCTTCACTACAGATGATTAACTATATGCAAAAGAAGGTATAATGGAGACATGAGTAAAGGAAAAGGTATAACACATACAACAAACAATGGGGAAATGGCAAAGTAAGTTTGCCTTGTAATTACTTTGATCTAAATGACTTTAGCTCTCCAATCAAAAGACAAGATTGACAGAATGGAAACAGAAGCAGTACTCAACTATATTTTGGTTACAAGAAACTCACCTTAGATGTAAATACACAAACAAGTCAAAAGTGAAAGGATGGAAACATCTATTACATGCAAGTGTAAAAAAGAGAGATCTGGGGTGGATATATAAATATCAGACAAAATAAATTTTAAGACAAAAGCCATTATAAGGTCAGGTATGACAGTATATTTTAATAAAAGACTCACTTGACCAAGAAAATGAATAAAACAATTACAAATATATATGCACCTATTAGAAGAGCCCCAAAATACATTATAAAAACATTAAAATATAAAGGTGTAAATAGATAGTTATATAATAATTATTGGAAACTTCAATACTCCATTTTTAATATTGAATAGTGTGACGGTTAAGTTAATGTGTCAACCAGGTAATTGTGCTGAGTTCTTTGGTCACTCAAGCACTGGGCTAACTGTAATACAAGGACATTTATGGGCTTTAGTCATCAGTGAGATTACTGAATAGATAGCTGATTACATCTACATCATCAGGGAGATTGCCATCTGCAATGAGTGATGCTTTATCCATTCAGATGAATGCCTTAAAAGGAGAAGTGATTTTTGCTCATCTTTGGGCAGATAACATCACCTGGAAACTCATCAAGGACCTTCATTTGACTTGTTTTGAAGGCCATGGTTTGCAGCCTTCCTGCAGAACCTGGACTTGTGCATCCAGCCATGTGAAAGACTATTACAAAATTATTGACAGATATCTCCTGTTGATTCTGTTTCCCTAGAGAACCCTGACTAATACAGATAAAATGTATAAAGATAAGAAAATAAAGAAACAGAGGATAAGAACAAAAGTATAAAATAACTAGAATGGAAAGTCACATATGGAACACTCAACCCGAGAAGAGCAGAATGCACATTATTCTTGAAAACATGTCTCATTCTCTAGAATAGATCACAGTTTAGGTCACTAATACATCGCAGGAAATTTAAAACTATTGAAATTTTACCCAGCATCTTCTCCAAACACAATGAAATAAAGCTAGTAATCAATAACAGAGTGAGAAATGGAAAATTCAGAGATATGTGGAACTTAAGCAACAAACTTTTAAACAACCAGTAGCTCAAAGAGTAAATCAAAGAGAAGTTAATAAATATCTTGAGATGAATGAAAACAAAAGCAAAACACATCAAAGTTTATGGAATGAAACAATGACAATGCTCAAAGGGAAATTTGTATCTATGAATGCCTACATTAAAAATAAAAAGTAACTTAAATCTGTAACCTAACTATACATTTGTAGGAACTAGAAAAAAAAGAAGAGCAAATTAACCTAAAGTTAGCAGAAGGAAAAATAAATAAATATTTGAGAAGAGATAAATGAAATGGACAATAAAAGCAGTTGAGAGAATCAATGAAACCAAAAGTTGCTTCTACAAAAATAATAAAATTGAAAAACTTTTATCTAGACTGACTGAAAAAAAAAAAGACACAAGATGAAAATACCTAAAATACAGAATGAAAGGAGGGTGTGCTACCTATCTTCAAGAAATTTTTAAAAAATATATAAGACAATTTTATGGATAACTGTATGCAAACAAAATAATCTAGAAGAAATGGCAAATTCCTAGAAACTCTCAACTTATCTAAACTGACACAAACCAATATAGAAAAGCTGAACAGAGCTGGGACAAATACAGAGATTCAGCCCTCCCAGGAAAGAAAATTCAAGGGCCGGTTTGCTTCACTGGTGAATTCTACAAATCTTTCAGGGAAGAATGAACACAAATTCTTTACATACTTAACAAAAAATAAGATAAGGGAATTTTCCTAAATCTATAAGGCAATATTATCATAATGCAAGCCAGATAAAGATATGACAGGATAAGGACAAAATTCTCTTATGAACATTGAAGCAAAAAATCCTCAGTAAAATACAAGCAAATCAATACAATAGGATATTAAAGGAAATGAATACAATGACAAAGTCTTATTTATCCCAGGAATACAAGGGGGGGGGGTGAGGTTCAACCTAGAAAAGCAATCATTATATTACAACACAGTAACAGAAAGAAAAATAAACATCACATGATCACCCCAATGGTTGCAGGAAAGACAGACAAAATTTGTCTTTTAATGATAATATATGCAGAAAAATAGCAAAAGAAGGTAACTTCCTCAATATGGTAAAGGATATATATGATAAAAAATCATAACTACCATTGTACTCAATTGTTAAAGACTGAAAACCTTCCTGAGTTAAGGTACATTTTTTCCTCTGCTACTCAGCACTTAACTGGATATCCTTGCCAGAGTTATTTGGCAGAAAAAGAAACAAAAATTATTTAAATTAGAAAGGAAAAAGCATAACAATCTCCATTTAGAGGTTATATGATCCTTATACAGAAAACTCAAAAGAATGCACGAGAAACTAGTAGTACAAATAAATTCAGCAAAATTGCAAGCTACAAGATTAACATGCAAAAATCAGTTGTACTTTTATACATCAGCAAATAATATTTTGAAATGAATTCTTTTAAAAATTTCATGCAAATACCTTCTAAAAGAAGAACATATTTACAAATACATTTAACTGAAGAGATAAAGAAGTTTACATTGAATATAAAAAACAACAATAACAAAAACAAATTCTGCTGAAAGAAATTAAAAAAGACCTAAATAAATATCAAGACATCTGGTGTTAAAGAACTGGAACACTTATTGTTATTAAAATGTCAATACTGGCGGAGCAGATGAAGCTCAGTGGTTGACCATCTGCCTCCCATGTACAAGGTCCTGAGTTCAATCCCTAGAACCTCCTAACAAAGTCAATACTACCTAAATCAATCTACAGATTCAATACAATATTTATCAAAATCCCCGCATCCTTTATTGCAGAAGTGGTTTCATAGAGACAACACCTAAATATTGAGAAATAAAAGAAAACATAGATAGCATAGACTTCATTTAAAATTTAAAACTTTTGCTCATCAAGTCATTGAAAAGACAACTTACAAAATGGTAGAAAATAATAGGTAACCATATAGCTGCTGGTAAAGTTTTAGTATCCAAATATATAAAGAACTCCTACATCTGAAAAACCACTATCTTCCCTGCATCCCATAGGTTTTTATATGTTGTGTTCTTATTTTCATTCATCTCAAGATATTTACTAATTTCTCTTGCAATTTCATCTTTGCTCTACTGATTGTTTGAAAGTGTTCTTTAATCTCCATATATTTGTGAATTTTCTAGTTCTCTGCCTATTTTTGATATTCAACTTCATTCCATTATTATCAATGAAGGTGCTTTGTATAATTCCAATTTTTTAAAATTTACTGAAACCTTTTCTGTGTCCAGTATGTTCTCTACTGGAAAAAGATCCATGAACACTTGAGAAAAATGCACATCCTGCTGTTTGGCATTCAATGTTCTGTTTATGTCTGTTAGTTCTAGTTCATTTATCATACTATTCAAGATCTCTAATTTATAATTCATGCTTTGTCTAGATGTTTTATCCTATGATGAGATTGTTGTTTTGCAAACTTCAATTTTTATTTCAGGGACATCTAGTTCTTCCTTCATTTTTGATAGTGTTTGCCTCATGCATTTTTGGACACCCTATTTTCCCACAGAAATAAGAAAGATCAAAAGAAGATACTATGAACAACTGTGTACCAACAAATTAGACATCAGATGTAGAATGTACAAATTCCTAGAAACACCCAAACTACCTACAATAACTTAAGAAGAATTAGAAGATCTCAACAAACCATTCACAATTAATGAGATTGAATCAGTTATCAAAAATGTCACAAGAACAGTCTAGCGCCTTCAAAGGGAAGGTCTATCAATCATTTCAAGAAGAATTGATTCCAATCCTGTTCCAATTCTTCCAAACAGTTGAACGAAGGGAACACTTCCTAACATATTGTATGAAGGCAACATCACTATAATACCAAAATCAGATAAATATACAAAAGATAAAAGCACAGACCAACCTCTCTAATGAGTATAGATCTAAAAGCCCTTAACAAAATACTTGCAAATTGAATCCAAAAGCACATGAAATGAATTATACACCATGATCAAATGGATTTTATCCCAGGTATGTACGGGTGGATCAACACAAGAAAATCAATGTAATTCATCACATTAACAAATTGAAGGTCAAAAATCAAATTATCATCCCTGTTGATGCCAAAAAGGCATTTGAAAATATCAAGCATACTTTCTGGATTAAAATACTTTGAAAGATAGGAATAGAAGGAAACTTCCTCCACATGATAAGGGGCATAAATATAAAATCCTCAGCCACAATCATACTCATTGTTGAAAGGATGAAATCTTTCTTTGTATGATCAGGCACAAGACAATGATGGCTGCTGTCACTACTGTTATTTAGCATTGTACTGGAAGATCTAGCCACAGAATTTAGGCAAGTAAAAGAAATAAAAGTCCTCCAAATTTGAAAGTTAGAAGTAAGACTTTCACTATTTGCAGATGACATGATCCTATATAAAGAAAGTTTGAAATTATCTACCACAAAGCCCCTGGAGCCAATAAACTAGTTTAGCAATGTTGCATGACACAGGATCAGCACACAGAAATCAGTAGTGTTTCTATACATGAATAAGCAATCTGAGAGGATATCAAGAAAAATCCACTTACAATAGCAATTAAAAGAATGAAATATTTAGGGCTAAATTTATCCAAAGATGTAAGGGACCTATACACAGAAAACTGCAAAACATTACTAAAAAAAACTACAGAACACGAAAATAAATGGAAGGTCTTTCAACATTGATGTATTGGAAGACTAAATATAATTAAGACCTCAATTCTACGCAAATTGACTTACAAATTCAATGCAATCACATTAAAAATTCCAACAGCCTACTTAGCCAAAATGGGAAAGCCAATTATCAAAATTATTTGGAAGAAAAAGGGGCCCTGAATAGCCAAACCATCTTGAGAAAGCAGTTGGAGGACTCACACATGCTGAATTTAAAACTTTTACAATGCTACAGTAGTAGAAACAGCATGATCATGGCACAAACATAGACATATAGACCAAGAGAATCAAATGGAGTATTCATAAATGACCTTCATATGTAAGGTCAATTGATTTTTCATAAGACTGCCCAGTCCACTCATTTGAGAAAGTAGTCATTTTAACAAAAGAATGGAGGATCATATACAAAATGTACCTCATAATGGATAAAAGACTATAATGGATAAAAGGGCTATTAAACTGCTGTAAGAAAATATAGGGAAACATCTGGATATTATGTTAGACAATGGTTTCTTAGACTTTACACTTAAAGCACAAGCAACAACAATTAAAAAAAAAAAAGGATCATCAATAAAATTAAATATTTTTCATGCCAACGGACCTTACCATGAAAGCGAAAAGACACATTCAATGACAGAAAATATTTGGAGCCACATATCTAATAAAGACTTAATATCCAGAAAATGTAAAGGAATCTTACAACTCAAATAAAAAGACAACCAATGAAAAATCAGCAAAAGACTTGAACAGACATTTCTCCAAGGAGGATAAATAAATGATTAAAATGAACATGAAAAGATGCTCAACATCTTTAGGGAAATAGAAATAAAAACCATAGTGAAATACAATTTCATACCCACCAGAACAGTTAGAATTAATTTAAAAAATAAAACAGAGAAATTACAAGTCATGGACAGGATATGGAGAAAGAGGAACACTCAATTTTTGCCACTGGGAATGTAAAATGGTACAGCTGCTGTGGAAGAGAGTTTGACAATTCCTCAGATAGGTAAGTATAGAATAACCATATGACTCAGCAATCCTTCTACTAGATGTATACCCAGAAGAATTGAAAGCAGGGACTTGAACAGATACTGGCACATCTCACAACTGCCAAAGATGGAAGCAAACCAAGTGTCCATCAACTGATGAATGGTTAAAAAATATATAAGATATACATCCAATGATATATTATTCCACATCAAAAAGAAAGCGAGTTCTGGTTTATGCAACAACATGGATGAACCTTAATGTCATTTAGGTGTGTGAAATAAGCCAGACAAAAAAAGGACAAATATTGTATGAACTCACTGAAATGAAGTAATTAGATTAAGCAAGTTCATAGAGAAAGAATATAGAATATAGCTTAGAAAGGACTGAGTTGGGGTTAGGGAATAGAGAGTTAATGCTTAATTTGCAGAGAACTTCTGTTTAGGTAGATTGTAAAGTTTGGGAAATGGATGGTGATGATAGCACAAAATTGAGAGTTTAATTAACAAAACTGAATTATATTTGTGAATGTGGTTAAAAGGAGAAATTTCATGTAGTATATATGTTAGTAGAATAAAAATTAAAAAAACAACAACAACAACATAGGACTGTACAACACAGTGAACCCTATTATAAATGATGGACTGTAGTTAATAGTACAATTTTGAAAATGTTTTTCATAACTTATGACAAATATACCACACTAATGCAAAGTGTTAATAATAGGGTGGTATAAGGGAAAATACATTCTGATGTAAACTATGGGCAATACTTAATAGTACAATTGTAATATTATTTCATCAGTTGTAACCAAGGAACCATGATGATGCAAACTGTTAATAAGTGGATGGGGACATATGTGAACACAGTGTGTTTCATAGAATTTTTCTGTAAACGTACAAATTCTCTAATTATGTTTTTTTTTAATCAAATGAAGTTAGACTTATGTATTCAATGTACCCTAAATGATAAAAACAATATAAAAACATAGAATTTCAACTAACAGTTAATGGAGAAGAAATATATGCTTAATTAATCAAAATGAAAGCCAAAATTAGCAAACAATGCAACACAAACCAAAAGGAAAAATAGCAATATGATAAAATTGAACGTAAACATATTAATAAGTTCAATTAATATAATAAGTACAAATAATAAAATGCCATATATATTACTAGAGGGAAAGTTTTTAGCTTTCCTTCTGGGAATATACATGACCTTAGACTTTCCCTTTTGACCACTATCATACCCAAATAGCTCTGCTAGTTTCAAATACCATGATATGCTTTCATCATTTCTATTCATTGCCAAAGATTTACAAACAACATTTTTACCAATTCTGCACAGTTTACCCTTCACCTTTTCATTCTCCACCCTCCTTCTATTTTCTGGTGACCTATATTAAAATTATTAAATCCATGAATTTATACAATATACTTAGTTCATAATAGCACATTCATATAGTATTTGTCCTTTTGTGTCTGTCTTGCTTCACTCAACATAATGTCCTCCAGATTCATCCATATTGTCATATGCTTCATGACTTCATTTCTTCTTACCTCTGCATAGGAAAAAGGATAGCAGTTATGTATGGCAGAGGAAGCATGCAAAGATTGAAAGATGATGAGATTGTTTATTATTATTATTGGAATAATGAAAATACTAAGAATGATTGACATGATGAAAGCATAAATATGTGATTATACCAAATACCATTTACTTGACACTTTGGATGGATTTATACTTTATTAATATGTATCAATAAAATTGATTTAATAAAAAATAAGTAAAAAACTAACAGAGTAAAATAATTTGATTCAGACTTGTAAAATATCAGACTATTAAACAATATGTTCATGTATTATTAAATGTATAAGGTCAATTAGAAATGTTATGCATTTAGGTTCCATTGGGTATTTAAAGATGTAATAAGTTAGTTTACATAAAACTGAATATATTTATAATATACCACATTAAAAGAAGAAGAGCTTCTCTGATAGAATAAAAAAAGACTGTTCTTGATGTAGACTTCAAAAAGCATATATATAAATATGAAATTGAAAATAAAGAAACAGTTATATAATGCTAATACAAATTGAAAGAAAGGTGGAAAGGTGGAATGACTACGTTTTTAAATTATTATCAGATAAAGTAGATTTCAGTGCACAATATTATCAGATTTAGTGAAAGATATTTCAGAGTGTTAAGGGCCTCAATTCATTAAGATGACATAAATAAATCCCAAACTTATATGCATCAAATAACAGCTACAAAATACATGAGAAGAAACTGGTAAAACTACCAGAAGTACATTTAAGAACAATTAGAACTTAAGATTTTGATATCAATATATGAATAATACTTCATATGTAACAGTTGATAACATATAGTATTACCTATTATATATTAAGTAATTATTATGCTATAATAACCTATTCTGTGTTTCTTTTTCTAGTTCTCATTTGCATAACTGAATAGACACACTCAGAATTCTGGTGTTGGTTCACTCATCCATGAAATGAGGGTATTCTGTTAGATAAAACTAGGTGGAAACCACTAGAACTGCCTCTACCTTCCAAAATAGAAAAGCAAGAACAATAACGCATTCCTGGGAGGATTTCAGAGATGAGTGCCACCATCAAGAACGTGAAAGATGGAAGGGTGGTGATTCCCACCACATCTCTATTCACCTCTCTTCATTGATATCTGAGAAAAAAGATAATATTCTCTGAAATTTTCAGGTTTTTTTGAACTTTGTTTTGATTTCCCTTATAGCCCTCAGTATATAATCTATTTAAAAATGTAAAATCAGTAGTATAAGAATATAGAGTTCTACAAATACTAATAAGGACTCATTTAAAAATTTCATTGCTCAAGGTTTTTATGTATCCTCATTTTTATCCCTTCATTCTATCAGTTATTGAAGCTTGTATAAATCAATGTTAACCAGAGAAACAGAATCAAATATATATATATGTATATATAATGTAAATATTATGAAATTTATTAAAGAAATTAGCCACAAGACTGACTGGGGATGGGAAAGTCCAAATTGCATAGGAGAGGTCACCAACTGGGAACTTCTATGAAAGTTTTTATTAATTCCGCAGGAGAACCTGGCTGACTGAAGCAGAGATGGAAATTTTCTCTTCTGACTACTCAAATAATGAGTTTTCTTTTTAAGACTTTTAACTGATTGGATATGAGCCTTCTTTCATTGAAAGCAATCTCCTTCATATATTGTAGAATTCATCATCCATAGATGCAATCAAGTTAATGATTTGAATCCAGGAAATATCCTCACAGTTAAAATCAGTCCAGTGTTTCCTTGACCAAACAACCGGTCACCATAATCTCTCTAAGTTGACATATGAATTTAAGTGTCACAGAGCTATACCTTAAATTGTTTAATTATGGTAGTGTTTTCCATTTTTCCTTATAGTTCTCCTAATTTTGCTTTATATATTGTGATTTTATCATTTATGTTAAAAAATTGCTATGGAATTAATTTGAATACATTTTCAAAATGAGCTTTATAAGTTGTGTTAAAGATGACTGTTTCTATTAGAGGACTGGTCTCCAATTTGAATAGCACATAATGTGGTATCAATTGTGTGAAGAATAGAATCTAAGAACCATTGCTAAAATGTATTGTGCTGTCATTTTATTAAATAATATTATTTACACATGACTTTCTTTACAATGCTTTTCTACAATGCAAATATAATAATGAAAATATGCCTAGATATATATGAGAGAACATAGTATTATTTTACTGAAAATGCTATGTAATAAAAAGAAAGTTGGGAGTGGATGTAGCTCAAGTGGTTGAGCACCTGCTTCCCATGTATGAGTTCTTGAGTTCAATCCCTGGTACCTCCTAAAATGAAATAAAAAGCTTTCATAAAGAAAAAAAGGATATATTTTACAAAGCCATATATTTCATCATTTAACTATCACATAAGCACTTTGTGATAATAGAATTTAAGAAACTGTTGTTTGTAATTTTTGACAATCTTCTACCCCATGTACATATCTAGAAACTGAATCTGTAATATTTTAATGAATTTCTCTGCAAGATTGTACGTGTTTGTGGAGTTATCCCATATAAAAAACCATTTTTGTTCTCCATTGAAGAATACTATGACTAATTCAAAGGTTATCATAGGAATATGGGCCATAGTATATGAGAAACATAAGAAAGTCTACTTAAATATAAAATTTCATAGGAGAGGAGGCAAGATGGTGTCAGTTTAGGAGGGCACTCGCTGAGAGCTCTCTGAGGATGGCAGATTTGGACAGGGACCTGTCCAGGGGTCTGTGCTGTGGGCACATGGAGTGAGAAGCTTGGGACATCTATCTGTGCAGATAGACAGTGTGGACTGACTGGTAGAGATTCATGAGTTTTAAGCCTGCCTGTGGTGGTTAACACAGATGGCTGAGCCCCACCTTTGGGGGGAAAAAAGCTGGTTTGAGCCATGAGTCCCGCCTGGCAACCAGGTAACAGGGCCCGATGAGTGGGAGCGTTCTTTGAGAGTGGGAGGGCTCTGGCAAAGGGGTGAGAGAGATTTCCTTTCTGTGGATTTGGCTGCCAGGAACCCCTTGCAGTTTGGGTGAACAAAACAGCTGGATTGAATTAACGCCAGGGTGAGGGGAGGGGTAAATCTGCTGAAGGAGTTGATTTAACTAGCTGTCCAGGGATAAGCCCCAAACCCTGCCAAGCTGGGGAGAGGGAGCACTCTCTGAGAGAGGGAGGGTTATGACAGAAGTTGGAGAGGGGATTCTTTACCATTGATTTGGCTGCCTGGAACACCTCATAGCTTTGGGGACCAGATAAGTCAGCTTGAAGCAACACCAGGCTGAGGGGAGAGGTGAATCTGCTGAGGAAACCTGATTTACCCAGCAGCCCAGTGACACTCAGGCTTGGCTTGGCTCCAGAAGGGGCAGAGTCAGCCATTTTTATCATTCTGCACTGACTAGCCTCAGAGTTTCAGGTCCCCTGGGGAGGCCAGGAAGTGGGAAGTGCTGGATTAGTTTCCATGAGCCTAGTTAGGGACCCCTCAGTGAAGGGGGTGGTCTAGAAGAGGACTTATTTTGGATCTGGTATTTCATGAAAAAGAAAACCAGTCACCTTTAAAAATGAAAAATAAATTCCTCTTTTTAATTTAGCTTAATAACTAAAATCTGCTTCAAAACCTGCAGATAGAACCTTGCAGGGAAATTGATTGATAAACACAAGCAGGCTAAGAGGATCCACAAGAACCCTAGCAGGAACAATGATCCTCCTTAGATTTGTTTGACTGCTTGCCTGTGTTGTTGTTTGGTTTTTCTCTGCTTATTGGTTGTCTCTTGACTTTCTTTCCACTTTCCTCCCCTCTTTCCTTTTTCTTTCATTTTTTTAAATTAGGTGTTGTTAGCTTGTCTCTTCTTTGATGTGATTCTTCTTAAGTGGCTTCCCATTCTCTGTCTATATTGATTTTGTATCCCAAACTATCTCTCATACTTCCTACACTTTCTGCCTTCTGCTTTCTGTTGTGGTTCTTATATGCAACATTTTTTCATTTGCCCACAACTTAAGGGTGTCAATTTCTATTCTATCTACTTTGTTTTCTTTTTTTTAAAATTAATGTTAACTTTTTCCTTTCAGCCCTTACTTTACTCTTTCTCTCCCTCCTCATCTTTCTAGCCTTGTAAATCATTATATATATATTCCTCTATTTGGTTTCCCAGTCCATTCTAGGTACTCCACTTTCTTTCCTATTACTCTACACTGCTTACATGAGTTAAATATTCATTTTGTTAAGTCTTATTTGGCCCTTCTTCTAACTTGTATCAATATTACTATTATCCTTCTTCCTTTCTCACATCTTTCAATTCCTCCAGGCCCAAACTCATGCCTTCAAGGGAACAAATAAAGAAGCAAGGAAAGAAAATAAGAAGAAAAATTTTCAAAGAGAAAACTTAACATACACACAGAACCACCAGCTTAATTAAGCTCTAGAGCAAAAAGAGAATATAACCAACTGAATAAGCCCATCAGGATAAAATGATGACTAGAGGGCAATAAAAAAATTACAAACCACACTGAGAAACAGGAAGATATGAACCATTCCAATGAACAAACTAAAAACTGAGAAGTGATGCAGGACATCAAACAACTAATCAAAGCTTTCCAAAGAAATATCACAGACCAACTTAATAAAGTGAAGGAAGAGATTAAGGATATAAAGAAGACACTGGGAGAACATACTGAAGGAATTGTAAACATATGAAAAAAGATAATGGATATGATGGTGATCAATGGCACAATACAAGAAATCAAAAAGATGCAGGACTCACATAACAGAAGATTTGAACAGGCAGAAGAAAGAATAAGTTTTGTGGAAGACAATACATCTGAAATCAAACAGATAGTAGAACAGATAGAAAAAAAGAGAGAAAAAATCCACCAGGGACTCAGGGAATTAACTGACAACACAAAATGCACAAATATATGCATTATGTGTATGCCAAAAGGAAAAGAGAAGAGAAAGGGAACAGAACAAGTGTTGAAGGAAATAATGGCTGAAAACATCCCAACCCTCTTTAGAGAGATGGATGTGCAGATCCAGGAAGCACAGTGCACCCCAAACAGTATAAATCCCAACAGGCCAACTGCAAGACATATACTTGCCAAAATGTCCAATGCTCAAGACAAAGAGAAAATACTAGAGGCAGCAAGAGAAAAGAGAACCATCACATACAAGGTAAGCACAATAAGATTAAAAGCTGATTTCCCATCTGAAACCATGGAGGCAAGAAGACAGTGATATGACATAGTCAAAGTACTAAAAGAAAAAAAAACTTCTAGCCATGAATTCTCTATCCAGCAAAACAGACATTCAAAAATGATGGAGAGTTCAATATATTCACAGATAAATAGAAATAAGTGAGTATGTCAATAAGAAACATGCACTTCAAGAAATACTAAAGGAAGTTCTACAAGTTGAAAGGAAAAAACCAGGGAGGGAGAGTTGGAGGAGAGTTTTAAAACAACTAAAAAGACAAAAACAGAAACAAAACAACATATGATATACATTAACTCAAAGGAAAAAAGGCTGAAGTAAGAAATTCATTGCGAGTAATAACACTGAATGTTAATGGATTAAATTCACCAATCAAGAGACTCAGATTGGCAGAATGGATAAGGAAATATGATCCATCTATATGCTGTCTACAAGAAAGCCTTCGACCAAGGCATTCAAGGAGGCTGAAAGTGAATGGCTTGAAAATATTTTACAAGCTAACAATAGCCAAAAATCGGTAGGGGTAGCTATTCTAATATCAAACAAAACAGGTTTTAAATGCAAAACTATTGTAAGAGACAAAGATGGACTCTATATATTAACAAAAGGGGTAATCTCTCAAGAGGAGAGAACAATCATAAACATTTATGCACCTAATTGGGATGCCTCAAAATACATGAGGCAAACTCTGGAAAAACTAAGTGGAGAAATAAATACCTCTACAATTATAATGCGGGTCTTTAATACACCATTATCATCATTAGACAGAACATCTAGACAGAAATACAATAAAGAAACAAAGGCTCTTGACAATATATTAGAGGACAAGGAATTAATATACAAATACAGAACACTACACCCAAATACAGCAGGATTAGCATTCATCTCAAGTGCACATGGATCATAATCCAAGATGGACCACATGCTAGGTCACAGAAAAACTCTCAATTGAGTTCAGAGAGATTGAGATTATACAAAGTAATTTCTCTGACCACAATGGAATGGAATTGGAAATCACTAAAGGCCAGAGAAACAGATTAAGCATAAGGATATGGAAGTTAAACAACACACTCTTAGACGAACAGTGGGTCAAGGTGGTAATCTCAAAAGAAATAAGTAACTACCTTGAAACTATTGAAAATGAAAAAACATATCAAAATCTATGGGATGCAGTGAAAGCTGTCCTGAGAAGGAAGTACATAGCCATAAATACATATATTAAAAAAGAATAAAGAGCTAAAATTTAAGACCTAACTGCACACTTGGAGGAAATGGAAAAACAAAAACAAACTAAATGAAAATGAAGTGGAAAGAAAGAAATAACAAAGGTTAGAGCCAAAGTAAATGAAATAGAGTATAAGAAAGCACTAGAAACAATAAACAAAACCAAAACTTGTTATTCAAGAATATCAATAAAATGACAAACCCTTAGCCAGACTAACAAAGAAAAAGAGAGAACAGAGGCAAATACACAAAATAAGGAATGAGCAAGGGGATATCACTACTGACCCCACAGAAATAAAGAGTGCCATAAGAGGATAATTTGAAAAAATATATGCCAACAAAAATGATAATTTAGAGGAAATTGACAAGTTTCTAGAAACTATAAACAACCTACGTTGATGAAAGAAGAAATTGATGAATTCAGCTTTCCAATTACAAGTAAAGAGATAGACTCAGTCATCAAAATCCTCCCAACTAAGAAGAGCCCAGGACCAGATGGCTTCACAGCTGAAATATACCAAACATTCCAGAAAGAGCTAACACAAATTCTGCTTCAGATCTTCCAAAAAATAGAAGTAGAAGGAATATTCCCTAACTCATTCTACGAAGCCAACATTACCCTAATACCAAAACCAAACAAAGATACCACAAGAAAGGAAAATTACAGACCAATTTCTCTAATGAACCTAGATGCTAAAATCCTGAAAAAAATACTTGCTAATCGCATTCAACAACATATCAAAAGGATTATACAGCATGACCAAGTGAGTTTCATCATGGGAATGCAAGGATGGTTCAATATAAGAAAATCAATCAATGTAATACACCACATAAACAGACTGAAAGAAAAAATCACATGATCATCTCTATAGATGCAGAAAAAGCATTCGACAAATACAGCATTCTTTCCTGATAAAGACACTGCAAAAAATAGGAATAGAAGGATACTTTCTGAATATGATAAATGGTATATATGAAAAACCCAAAGCTAACATCATCTTCAATGGTGAAATCCTAAAACCGTTCCCTCTGAGATTGGGAATAAGACAAGGATGCCAACTATCACCACTCTTATTTAACATTGTCTTAGAAGTGCTTGCTTGAGCACTGAGGCAAGAAAAGTATATAAAAGGCATCCAGATTGGAAAAGAAGAAATAAAAATTTCATTATTTGCATACAACATGATCCTATACATAGAAAGCCCTGAGAAATCTACAACAAAGCTTCCAGAACTTATAAAGGAGTTCAGTAATATTGTAGGCTATAAGATCAATGCTCAAAAACCAGTAGCATTTCTGTTCACCAATAATGAGCAACCCAAGGAAGAAATCAAGAGAAAAATACCATTTATAATAGTAACTAAAAGAATCAAATACATAGGAATAAATTTAACTAAATATGTAAAGGGCTTATATACAGAAAACTACATGACACAGTTAAAGGAAATCAAAGAAGACTTAAATAAATGTAAAAATATTCCGTGTTCATGGATAGGAAGACTAAACATCATCAAGAT
>JAQZBX010018472.1:22152-34690 GCA_029593785.1 Cabassous unicinctus | reverse complement strand
TGCGAAGGAGGACAACAACGCCAGACCTTTATATTGATGGTTGTAGTTATGACCCTTTTATTGCGAAATTGAAACAAATTTTCTTTAAGAGTTACATCCTGAAAGTCTCCTTGTTTCTCAAAGTGGCCTCTCTCTAAGCCAAACTCAGCATATAAATGCACAACCTTGCCCCAGCTTGGGACATGACTCCTGGTGATGAGTCTCCCTAGCAATGGGGGAGGATTACCAAGCACTTACTAGGGATGCCTTCGGAAAGTTACTTGACAAAAAGGAGGAAATTTTAAATTCAAATGAATTTTTTTGGCTAAGAGATTTCAAAGTGAGATGGGAGGTCATTCCAGAGGTTACATTAAGCACTACTCAGCAGGATATCATTGACCGCGGCAGTAAACATTGCCTCAAAAACAGGAGCTCATGATAACTCGAGAGACATCTAGACTCTAAGTACGGTAGACAATATCTGGAATTAGGCAACATTTTAGTGGGTCTTACTTTGGTATTTATGCTTCCCAATGTTAACAGAATTAGACTCCTTCAATATTTCCCTACACATGGCTTTTTGATCCCTTTTATTTGAACCTATACTTAGCACCATACTCATTAAATATATGTCACAGACACTTAACTTTTTGGTCTGTTAACATGCCCTTTGAGCACTGAATCTCAGTAGAGTTGCAACATCTACTTTCCTGTTCATTGGACACACCCAGGACTATTAATAAAAGGACAATTATGGACAATCTCCATCCCATGAAGCAGAGAGTATGTATAACTGCAAGCAAGACAATTCCATTCAACTGTCCCATGGGATCTAAGCCACCACTCAATCAGAAACAGAGTAGGCATCATCATACCAAATCCTCAAGATTGAGGAGTGAAAAAACTTAAAGGAGTAATTCAACTATGGACTAAAGTAGACATTTTATTATGCTAGCAAAGAAAAAAAACTCATAACAGTGATATAAAGGCTGTGGTCCCCAGAGATTCTGAGGGGAGAGAGAGGGAAGAATAGGTATAACATGGGGCTTTTTTGGGACATTGGAATTGTCTTGCATGATATTCCAATGATGGACAAAGGCCTTATCCATATTGCTAAAATCTATAAAAATTGCGAGGTGCAAAGTGTAAACTATAATGTAAACTAGGACCATGTTTGCTAGCAATGCTTCAATATGTGTTCATCAGTTGTAACAAATGTATCATACTAATGACAGACATTAATGGAGAAAAGTGTGGAACGGAAGGGGGAGAGTATATGTGAATCTCTCTATATTGTTCATGTAATATTTGTGTAATCTAAAGCTTCTTTAAAAAGAAAACATTCCCACTAAAAACAAATTATTACTGCCTTTTTGATAGGCACTCCTTGAACATCTGAATTCAGGTACACCTATGACCTAAATTCAGGAATTTATATATGTTAGAGTAGTTTGTCACTCCCTCTATTTTTTCCTTTATATACATATATTTTATATTAAACTAATCTATATGATAATATTTTAAAAATTACATATAAAACAAAATGAAAGTGTAATCTTTAACTCCACAATATCTATGATTATAATGAATGGAAATGGTCTAATATTGCCACTTAAAAGGCAGAAATTATCAGAATACATTTACAAAATTTCACAAGCATGTGATGTCTACCAAAAACTGCTAGAGTAGTTCTATTATTACCAAAAATTACTTACCAAGAATGAAGGAGACATTGCATAATGATAAAATGATCCCTATGCCAAAAAGACATAATCTTAAGATTTGAGCTGAAAAGCACATGACGTATAAACTGTCAGAAAGGAAAGGAAAAATTAACAAATCCACAAGTACAGTTTGAGATTTCAACACACCTTTCTCAGTAACAGAGTTATTAGAAAGAATATCAACTAGGATATAGAAAATCTGAACAACACTGTCAACTAATTATATCTATATGACATTTCTAAAACAGTCCACCCAACAAAAGAAGAAATCACATTCAAATTCCTCTCAAATTTACATGGAATACAACATACATTAATATATTTTAAAGAATTAAAAATATGAAATATTTTATCTGATAAAAATGAAATCAAACTTAAAATCAAGAACAGAATCATGACAGGAAAACCTCTTGATATTTCAAAAATAAATAGCAAATACCTAAAGAAACCATGTGTCTAAGAGGAATTATTTTGATCTGAAAGAAATGAAAATACAGCCACCACGTATTGTGGAATGCAGGTAAAGCAGTGCTTTGAGGTCTTAACCTCAGCAGTCAACTTTACTAATAATCTTGTTTTGGTGCAAGACTATAGGGTTATCCAAATATAAATAGATAAAAAGCTTGTAAAAATAATGGTGACAAATTAAACACATTTATTTGCTTTGAACACTCTCTAGATGAAAAATCCAAACCAACAAATGTAAATTACCAAATCTCCATGGCAGCCAGAAGAGCTCCAATCTCCACAACCAGGACAGTAAGCTGGGATAAAATCTCTGGTTTACTGCAGTCACTGAGAAGAGAACAAACATCTTCCTCCCTCTCAGCTGTTACAAAGGAAAAGGGAGGGGAAGTCGGGGTTCTTCCATTTAGTGAATTTGGCCAGCAGAGCCTGCATTGAATCTTATCTCTTGCCAGACAAAAACACAAGAAAGTAGAGAATGTACCAAAAGCCTCCATGGAAAAGTACATTGATGAGTGCCATAAGCTGGCTGGTCTGGAAACTGCATGGACAATAATTGCTTTCTTAAAAAAATTTATTTAAGTATATCACTCATACATGAACATACATAAAGAATAAGTGTATAGTAATCGTTGTGAACTTGCAAAACAAACATACATGACATCATACAGGGCCCTCATACCTCACCCTACCTTGCATTGTTGTGAAACATTTTTAACTAACGATTAAAGAGCATCCTCAAAATAATGCTACTAACCAAAGCATTTTCCCCCAACCCATCCTATCATTATTATTTTTTATATCATTTACACATGAACATACATAAACAATAAGTGTATAGTAAAGGTTATAAACTTACAAAGCAAACATTCCTAACATCATACAGGGGTCCCATACATCAACACTCCACCAACACCTTGCATTGTCTTGAGATATTTGTTACAAATTATGAATGAATATTGTCAAAATCTTACTACTAATTATAGTCCTTATATTACGTTTGGTGTATTTTCCCCCAACCTACCCTATTATCATTTTTTAAATATATTTTTATGACAGAAGTTGGAAATTTACAAAACAATCATGCACATGTGCAGAATTCCCAAACAACACCCCTACAGCAACACACCACACCATGGTGGAATATTTGCTACAGATTATGAGACATTACCATCCGATTATTACCATGTCCACAAGCATACATTTGACACACAATTTCTATACTACCCCATTATCAACACAGTACATCTTTGGCATAGATGGAATATTACATTATTACTGTTAAACACACTCCACAGGTCACTCTAGTTGTATTTTTCCCATGCTTCTCCACATTCTCACCACCCTGAAATACTGTTGCACATCTGCTCTAGCTCACAAAGGACACTTTTGCATCTATATCATCAACCCCTATTCTCATCCACCTCTGGGTTTACTGTGCTATTTAGTCCCTAGAATATTCTCTAGCTTTCTGTCAATTGGCATTTATATACTTAGACTACCATTTTCAGCCACAACCCCATTTATAAACCAGCTGTTACTCACTATAATGTATTACCATCAACTCTGTTCATTTCCACACTTTTAAGGGCTAATTAAAATTTCTACATACATTAAATATCAGTAGTCTATCTCAGTTCTCCTCTTATCTCCTTTAAGAATCCACTACCTACCACCAGTCTTGAAGATATTTTCCTATATTTTCTTCTAGAAGCTTTATCGTTTGTGCTTTTATATTTAGGTTTTTTTTATTCCTTTTGAGTTAATTTTTGTATGGGGTGTGAGTTAAGGGTCCTCTTTCCTTATTTTGCTATGGATATCCAATTTTCTCAGAACCATTTGTTGAATGGACTGCTCTGCCCGAGCTGTGTGGGTTTGACAGTCTAGTCAAAAATCACTTGACCATACATGTGAGGGTCTGTTTTTTAACCATCTATTTAGTTCCATTGATCTATGTGTCTGTCTTTATGCCAGTACCATGCTGTTTTTACCACTGTAGCTAGGTGATATGACTGAAAGTCTGGAAATGAGAGTCTTTCAACTTTGCTTTTCCTGTTTTAAGATGTTTCTAGCTATTCAGAACCCCTTACCCTTCCAAATAAATTTGATAATCATGTTTTCCATTTATTTAAAAGATGCTGATGGAATTTTTATCAGGATTGCATAGAATCTGTATATCAATTTGAGTAGAATTGTCATTCTTAGTGATATTTAATCTCTTAATCCATGAGCATGGAAAGTTCTTCCAATTATTTATTTATTTATTTATTTATTTTAACAATGAGTTGTAGCTTTTGGAATACAAGTGCTTTACATCATTGGTTAAGTTCATTCCTGAATATTTGGGTTTTATCTGTCATATTTTATTTTCACCCTTCTTTTGACATTTTAGTTACTTTAATTGAAATAATCTTCATTTCTAGACTCTCTTTCAGGCCTCTCTCTCCTGTCTTTTCTTTTCAGGATTTAGGACACCCTTTTGAATTTCCTGCAAAGCAGGTCTCTTGGTTACAAACTCTTTTAGTTTCTATTTATCTGTGAATATTCTAAACTCACCCTAACTTTTGAAAGACAATCTTGCCAGATATAAGATTTTTGGCTGGAAGTTTTTCTCTTGCAGTATCTTAAATATATCATTCTACTATCTTCTTGTCTCCATGGATTCTGGTGACAAATCAGCACTTAATCTTATTGTGTATCTCTTAGACATTATGCATTGCTTTTCTCTTGCTGCTTTCAGAATTTTCTCCTTGTCTTTCACATTTGACATTCAGATTAGTGTGTGTCTTAGAGTTTGTTTATTCAGATTTTTTCAGAAGGGAGTGCATTGTGCTTCTTGGACATGGACATCTATGTCCTTCAATAGGGTTGGGAAATTTTCTAACATTATTTTTTCAAATATTCCTTTTACCCCTTTTCCCTTCTCTTCTTCTGGGACATTCATTGCATCTATGTTTGCAAGCCTCTTACTGACCTTTAGTTCCCTGAGACCTTGTTCAAGTTTTTCCAATCTTTTCTTCATCTGTTCTTTTGTATGTTCACTTTCCAAGTCCACTTCTTCAAGTTCAACAATCCTTTTTCTGCCTCCTCAAATCTGCTCTTATATGATTCCAGTGTGTTTTTAGTTTCATTTATTGCACCATTCATTCCCATAAAATCTGATATTCTTCAATTTCTGCTTTCAAATTCTTCTTTGTGCTCATCTAATGTCTTCTTAATATCCTTAATTTCTTTAGCCATCTCATTGAATTTACTAAGGAGATTTATTTGAACATCTATGATTGTCTCAACTCCTTTTATGTCTCTGGAGCCTTATATTGTTCCTTTAACTGTGCCATATCTTCCTGTTTCTTGGTGTGGATTGTAATTTTTGGTGGTGTCTTGGCATCTGGCTTGCCAGAGTATTTATTCTTGATGCAGTTTTTCTCTTTAGTTTAGGGCTTCCTGCCCTTTCTCCCTTGCTGGTTGTGTAGTAAGAGCCAAGGATGTAGTTAGTGCTATAAGCTATGGAGGCTTCAGCTACCTTCATTGCCCCAAGGACCAATGAAGCTACTCTCAACTTTCTCCTTTGCCATCAGTGGGGACAGAGTCACAGCTGTGTTGAATATTCAAACTCATGCAGGCCTAGATTGCAGTTGTCCAAAGAGACTGATGAAGCTTCATGCTCCTTTCTCCCCTGCCTGGGGTGGAGAATGAGCTGTAGGTGTGGGCAACAATCTATGCAGTGCAGATCCAAGATGACCACAGTTGCCCAGGTAGACTTCTGATTATTCAGTCTGGGCCAGCTAAATGTACTTGCAGTTACCTGGATAGGCTGGTGCAGGACCTATCATCTTACTCCCTGCTAGAGGTGGGGCTAAGCCTAGGTTAGGGCTGCAGACTAATCTGGGTGAAAGAAACAGGCCTCTACAATCATTGTGATTTTCAGTCAGCCCGGCCTCCCCTCATGCTGGGGGTTGAGTTAAAATTGCAGCTACCAGCGAACTTCTGACTTGGACAGGCACAAACTTTACCTGTTCTTAGGATTATACTTTAGCCCACTGAATTTACTAATAAGTAGGTGAATTTGGTACCCAACTATCTTTTCCTCCCTTGTTTTGGGAAGTGGAGTTTTCAATTCCAGCCATGGAACAGCTCCTGAGGCGACTTGTGCGTCCAGTGGATCAGAACAGAAATAAATGAAATTGAGAACACATATAAAAAATAGAAAGAATGAATGAAACCAAATATTTGTTCTTTGAGAAAATCAACAAAATTGACAAACCCTTAGGTAGGCTGAAAAGAAAAAAAGAAGACACAAATAAATAAAACCAGAAATGAGAGGAGGATATTATCTATGACACTGCAAAAATGAAAAGTCATAAGAGGATACTACGAACAACTGTGTGCCAAAAAAACTACAAAATGAAGACAAGATGCACAAATTCCTGAAAAACACAAAACAACTACAGTGACCTGAGAAGAAATAGAGGCCTCTGCAAGCCAATCACAAGTGAAAAGATTGAAATAGTCATTACAAGCTTCCAAAAGGTGAAAAACTTAGCCCCAGATGGCTTCACATGTGAATTCTACCAATCATTCAAAGATGATCTAATACAAATCTTGCTCAAGTGCTTCCAAAAAATTTAACAGAAAAGAACACTACTAAACTCATTTTGTGTAGCCAACACCACCCTAATAATGGAACCAGATAAAGAAAAGATGAGAAAAGAAAATTTAAAAAAAAAGTCCCATAATGAATATAGATGCCAAAATATTCAACAAAATACTTTCAGACAATGCGAATATTCTCACCTGTCCTGATTTTGTGATAATCAGGGTAGAATAAACAATCACTATATTAGAAACCATGCATGTGTCCCCAGACATAGTTATTCTCCCTAGGTCTGGCTTTTAGAATGCTGGTGATAAACTAAGCCTCATTTATTATATGACCATCCTGTATGTGAAATGACTATAACTAAAGATAACTTTGGTCAACCTTAAGAGATATAGCAGGGGGACGGATGTGTCTCAAATGGTTGGGCATCCTTCTCCCATATTGGGGGACCTGGGTTCAATCCTCAGGACCTTCTGGTAAAAATTAAAAAAAAGAAAAATGTAGAAGGCACAGGCCACCAGGTACAGTGCACAGGTGAGCTGTCAGGCCCCGCAAGTGGGTGAGTCCCACAGGCCCCATGTGTGGGTGCACCAACATGCCCTATACCACCATGCCCTGCAAGCAGGTGTGCTACCAGGCCCTGCTCGAGGGTGCACCATCAGGCCCCACGAGCCAAGCAGCAAGATGATGATGTAAAAAGAGAGTGACACAAGGAAGAGCCAAGACAAGACATGCCAAAAAACATGGAACTAAGGTGGCAAAGGTGGTAGTATGCCTCTCTCCCACATTGGAGTTTCTGAGGATCGAATCCGATTGAAGACAGGAGGAGAAGGATGAGAAGAGAAGGCAGGAAATGGACAGGAGAGTTGCCCAGAGAATGGCCACAAAAACAGGAAAAACAGGGTGGGGTGTAAAAATGGATAAAAGTAAATAAATAAATAAATAAATTCTTTTTTAAAAAGTATAAGGAAGTAAGATACAGACTATAGTTAGTAGTAGTACTTTGACGATGCTCTTTCATAATTTGTTAACAAATGTTTCACGACAATGCAAAGTATTTGCAGTGGGGTGATGTGTGGGAGCCCTGTAAGATGTTATGTATGTTTGTTTTGTAAGTTCACAATGTTTAATGACCTCTAATTTTTTATGTATATTCATGTATGAATGATATACTTCAATAAATCATTTTTAAAAAATGCTTGCAAACAGAATCCAAAAGCACATAAAAAGAATTATATAACACAGTCAAGTGAGTTTTATCCTAGGTATGTAGCAGTGGTTCAACACAAGAAAATCAATTAGCATAATAAACCATATTGATAAATTGCAGAAGAGAAATCACATGATCCTCTTGATTGATGGAGAAAAGACATTTGTCAAAAAACAGCACACTTACCTGGTAAGTGTAAAAATTTGGAATATATGGTGATGAGCATATATGTGAAACATACACCAGCATTGTACTCAATAGTGAAAGCCTGAAAGCTTTCCAGCTGAGATTAGGAAAAAGTAAAGGATACCCACTGTCACCATTGTTATTCAGTATTGTGTTAAAATTCCTAGTTAGAGCAATTAGGATAGAGAGAAAAGTAAAAAGCACACAAATAGAAGATAGAGAAGTAAAATTTTCACTATTTCCCAATGATTTGATCCTATAACTGGAAAATCCTGAAAAATTCATTAAAAAAGCAACTAAAATTGCAAAGCAAATAAAGCAAAGTGGCAGAATACTAGTTTAATAAACAAAAATCAATAGTGTGTTTCTACATTTCTCATGTGCTATCTGAGGAGAAAACAGAAAAAAATTCCATTTACACAATGGCAAAAAGAATTATTTAGTTATAAACTTAACCAGGGACTTAAAGGACGTCTATTCAGAAATCTAAAAACCATTGCTAATAGAAACCAAAGAAGACTTAAAAAAAATTGAAGGAAATTCTGTATTCATAGATTGGAAAACTAAATATTGTTAAGATGGCAATTATAACTAAATTATTTTACACATTCAATGCAATCCAATAAAAATCCCTACAGCCTTGTTGAAAGAAATGGAAAAGCCAATTATCAAATTTATTTGGAAGAGTACGGGGCCCTGAGTAGCCAAAAACGTCTTTAAAAAGAAGAATCAAGTAGGCAGATTAACGCTTCCTGACTTTAAAGCATATTACATAGCTAAAGTGGCAAAAACAGCATGGTATTGGCATAAAGACAAACAAATTGACCAGTGAAAGTGAATCAAGAACTCAGAAATAGACCCTCATGTCTAAAGTCAAGTGATTTTTGAAAACACTGTCAAGCCATTCAAGCTGGGCCAGAAGAGTTATTTAGCAAATGGTGCTGTGATAACAGGATAGCCCTATCCAAAATAAAGAAAGAGGATCCCTAACTCACACCTCATAAAAAATTAATTCAAAATGGATCAAAGATCTAAATATAAATGTGAAAATCTTAATACTACTAGATAAAAATATGGGAAAACATCAAGATCTTGTGGTAAGTGATAGTATCTTTAAAATTACATCCAAATTATAAGAAACAAAAGAAAAAAAATAGATAAATGGGACCTCCTCAAAATTAAACACTTTTGCACCTCAAATAACTTTGGCAAAAGGGTAAAAATGTAGCCTACTAAGTGGAATAAATATTTGTAATAACATATCTAATAATGGTTTAATATCCTTGAAATATAAATCAATAATAAAAAGATAAACTACCTGATTAAAAAATGAGCAAAAGACTGGAAAAGACATTGCCCAAAGAAAAAATAAAAATGGCAAAGAAACAAATGCAAAATGTTCAACATCACTAGCGATTAGGGAAATGGAAATCAAAACTATGAGATATAGTTTCATACCTATTTGAATTGAAATCAAAACTATGAGATATTATTTCATACCTATTTGAATGGTAACATTAAAAAGTCAGAAAACTCTAAGTGTTGGAGAGGCTGTGGAAAGAAAGGAATGCTTCTTCCATGTTGGTGGGAATGTAGAATGGTATAGGCACTGTGTAGAACTGTCTGGCATTTCCTAAGGAAATTAAATATAGACTTACCATGTGACATGACAATACCATTACTAGGTATATACCCAGAAGAAGTGAGAGCAGTGAGATGGATCAATATCTAAACACTGATGTTTGTAGAGGTGTTATTCATGATTGCCAAAATAAGTTAACAAGCCTGGTGTCTATCTACCAATGAATGGATAGAAAAATTGTGGTGTATACATATGATGAAATATAATGCAGCAGTAAGAAGAAATGAAGTAATGAAGCATATGACAACATGAATGAACACGGAGGACATTATGTTGAGTGAAGCAAGCTAGACACAAAAGGACAAATACTGTTTTGATTGTGCTATCATGAACTGGATTAGTCAGCCAAAGGGGTACTGATGCAAAATACCAGAAATCTATTGGGTTTTATAAAGGGTATTTCTTTGGGGTAGAACCCCACAGTTACCAGGCCATAAGGCATAAGTTACTTCCATCACCAAAGTCTGTTGCCACGTGTTGGAGCAAGATAGCTCCTGACATCTGCCAACAGTTCAGGCTTCCTGGGTTCCTCTCTTCCCAGGACCTGTTTCTGTCCAGGATCAGCTGCTCTGCTCTCTCCAGAAGGTCAGCTGTAGAGGCAGCCAGCTCTGTCTCTCTTCCCAGGGCTCAATTCTCTCTGGACTCTGCTGCTTTGATCCTCTGTGTAATTACTTCCCCAGGCTCCAGCTCAAAACTCCAGCATCAAAACTTCAACTCACTCCTCTGCTCTGCTATGCAGTTTGTTTGTTTTTTGATAGTTAAATGCTTTATTTTATTTTTTTGTATACTAAAAGTTATGATTTACCAAAAAAACATGCAAAATATCATGCAATTTTCCCATATATCTCTCCACCACCAACACCTTGCATTGATGTAAAATATTTTTTATAAACTATGAAAGACTGTCAAATTATTACTAACTATAGCTGATATCTTACATTTGTTGTATTTTCTCTTAATACACCCAATTTTTAACACCATGTATTAGTATTATATATTTATTACAGTTCATAAGAGAACATTCTCATATTCCATGCAGTTTTATCAGTCAGTCCCCACCGATCAAGAGGGTGGGACTCAACGTCTTACTGACATGGCTCAATCAAAGCCTTAATTATAATTTAATCATGCCCAGGTGCACACCAGTTTACAAACATAATCTAGTATTTATTTTTGGAATTCATAAACAATGCCAAACTGCCATAATAACTAATTATATTGGGTAAATTCATGGAGTTATTAATACAATATAGGAAGCCAGAAAATAGAATGAGGGTTGAGATTGGAAATCTGAGGGTTAATCTGTGCAGAATTGTTAAAAAAAGTTGTATGTAAATATTTGGAAATGAATAGAAATGGTGAAAGCACAAAGTGTTTGTAAACAGCAGAGCTATTATATGGGTATGACAGTGGTTGAAAGGGCAAGTCTAAGGTCATGTATATTGCTAGAAGGAAAACTAAAAAATATAAAATATGATTTTATAACATAGTGAAACCTTATGTAAAATATGAATATGGGTGATATAGCATATATAAAGCTGTTTTTACAAAATATATATACAAATAAACTAGAGAGATGAAAACAGAATAGCAGTTATGTATGACCAGTTAAGCATAAAGAGATTGAGAGGTGATGAAATATTATGTTTATTATTATTATTGAAATTTTGAAAATGCTCGAAAAATGATTGAAGTGATGAATTCCCAAAAATGTGATTTTACCGAATGCCATTTATAGATCTGCGCTTTTTAAAAAAAAATAAGTAATTAATTTATTTATATATTTATTTTTCTATCTGGCTGCATCATTTTTTTGGTGCATCTCTTCGCCAAGCAGGGGCCTGCACTTTCTGTGAAGTTCTGGGACATCTTTTTACTTTTTTTTTACCAGGAGGTCCCATGGATTGAATCTGGGCCTTCCATATGGTAAATGGCAGCTCAATTGCTTGAGCCACAGCTGCCTCCCTATGCTTTATTAAATGGTATCAATAAAATTGATTTGTTTAAAAAAAGTGTACATACAGTAAGCATCAGCTCCCATTCTCAACCCTAATTCTCTCTCCTAGTAACCTATATTCCAGAGATTACCTCCATAAATTGACTAATCATATTTAGTTCATATTAGTGAGACCATACCATATATATATTTTTTGCATCTGGTGTTTTTCACTCAGTGTAATGTCCTTAAGGTTCACCCATGTTGTCACATGCATCCCAATATCATTTTTTCTTAAAATTGAAATGTTTTCCAATGTATGTATATAACACATTTTGTTTATCCACTCCCATTCATAAGTTGATTGACCATTGGTTTATTTCCATTTTCAGCAGTTGTGAAAAATGCTGGTATGAACATCAGTGTGCAAATATCAGTTAGCATCCTTGCTTTCAGTTTTTCTGAATATATTTCTGATAATAGTAATGGGATTGTTGAATCATATGGCAAGTCTATTTCAGATTCTTGATGTACAACCACAGTGTCTCCCACAGAGACTGCACCATTCTAGAACCCCACCAACAGGGAAGGAGTGTTCTTTTTTTCTACTTCCTCTCCAGCACTTGCGGTTTTCTTTTTTTTTATAATGGACATTCTATATGGTTTCAAATGCTATCCCATTGGAATTCTGATATGCATTTCTCTAATAGCTTGTGATTTTTAACATTTTTTTCATGTGCTGTTTGGCCATTTGTATTTCCTCTTTGGATAAATGTTTATTCAAGTCTTTTGTCCA
>JAQZBX010018472.1:0-22052 GCA_029593785.1 Cabassous unicinctus | reverse complement strand
AATCAAAAAAACCAAAGTTTGGTTCTTTGAGAAGTTCAAAAGAATCAGCAAACCCTTAGCTAGACTGACAAAGAGAAAGGAGAGAAGATATAAATTTTAAAAATCAGAAATGAGAGTGGAAACATAACTACTGACTCAGTCAAACTAAAAAGGATCATAAGATGATACTATGAACAACTATATATCAGCAAAATAGACAAAATGGGCAAATTCCTAGAAACATGTGAAAAACATACTCTGACTGTAAAAGAAATAGAAGACCCTAAGATACCAGTCAGAAGTAAAGAAACTGCAATGGTCATCAAATCCTACCCAAAATGAAAAGCCCAATACCAGATGGCTTCATATATGAATTCTACTGATCATTCAAAGTAGAATTAATACAAATCTTTCTCAAACACTTCCAAAAATATAAACAGAAATTAATGACAACAAACTCAATCCACATATCTCCTTAATAGCAAAGCCAGATAAATATAACATGAGAAAACAAAATTATAGAACAATTTCTGTAATGAATATAGATTCAAAAATCCTCAGTAAAATATTTCATAATGAATCCAACAACATATTGAAAGAATTATACATCATTTTATTTATTATTAATGACTCATATGTGTACTTGTACTCATAAACATTTCTTATATGAAGTCATTCAATTTTACTTTAATAAAAGACTATAGGAACAGAGAGAAAGGTACAGGTTATAGAGCTAAATAATAAAATAAGAAATTAAAGTTACCTAAGCTATAACAGAAAATAAAAAATATGTAGAAAGACTATTGTCAACACATCTTCAATATAATAATATTCCAAAATTTTATAAATCTAACAATATACCATAACATGAAATTATATACAGCATAAGATAATGTGAATAAAATATAAAGTTCATAATTATAATTAAGTAAAAATTTTTAAAAGTTTCAATTTATGTGAGGCATTATGTAAAATTTTAAACAGCATTACATATGAAATTGGACTACTGACATATATGTACATATAATACCAGATCTAACAAAGTTAAAATTCATATAATTTTTAAATGGTGTTTCTTAACCCCGGCCAATGTTGCATATTAGGAAACATTTGGCAATTTCTGGCAACAATTTTCATCATCAATGCTAGGTAAAGGATCTGCAATTGGTAACTTTGGGGTAGAGACAAGAGATGCTGCTAAACATCTGCTTTAGTCTCCTAACACACATACTGTGCAATTTTTTCACATCAACAACAGGTATGCATTGGTTCACAGATTTAAGTCTAGGAGGTCTAAATTCAAGGCATCATCAAGGTAATGCTTTCTCCAAAAAGACTGTGGCATTCTGGATCTTGCTAAGTGTAATCCATAATACTTGGCTTTTCTTTTACATCAGCCCCCCTGTCTTGTCTAGGTTAGATTGACTTCCAGCTTCTGGCAGCTCCTGTGGCTTTTTGCCTAAGTGTCTGAATTTCATTCTGCTTATAAAGGATTCCAGTAATAGGACTAAGATCCATCCTCATTCAGTTGGGCAACATGTTAATGAAGTAACCTCATCAAAAGATCCTATTTCCAATAGGTTCACACCCACAGGAATAGAATAAGTTTAAAAACAAGAGTTACATGATGCAATTTAGATATAATGTGCTTGGTGGATGAGAATAAAAGCAGGTGATCAGTTTGAAGTCTACTGCATTAGTACCATGGTGGTAGTAACAGTGGTGATAAATGATCATATTCATAAAACATATTAAAAAATGTGTTGACCATGCTTAGCAAAGGACTGTAAGTAGGATAAGAAGAAAAACTAGGTTAATTGGCTTAAGCAGCTCATAAAGGATATTTGCATTTACTGAGGAGAATTAAATTGGAGTTTGAATAAGTATACAAAGAAGTAAAAAATTCTCTTTAGATGTGCTATGGTTGAAATACTTACTGCATGCTTACTTGAAGATTTCAAGTAGGTAGTTAGATGTATTAATGTGGAGCTTAGGGCTAAGATAAAAGCTGTAGGTTTAAATTTAAGATTTAGCAGTGTATGACTGATATTTAAGCCTACGGAAAATATGTAGATTGATAAGTGGACCTTCCAGGGCCTCAGTTCTGGAATATTCCAACATTTACAAGTCAGGAAGAAGAGGAGGATGCTTTAAGGAGAATGGAAGAAAGTGATAAGACAGGTAACAAAATAACTGGGAGAATATAGTTATATAGGAAGCAAAGGGACTGATCACCTATACCAAATGAGACTGAAAACTCAGGTAGAGTGAGGACTAGCACTTGAACAATGATTTTGGCAAGGTAAGTTTGTTGGTGGGGAACTTAGCAGGAAGTATTTCAGCAGAATCATGGGAATTAAAATAGTTATTGGAATGGTTTATAGAGAAATTGGCTAACATTCACATTCATTTGATATAAGATAATGGTAGGGAAAGGATGGTCTTTTCAATAAATGGTGCCTAATCAATTGGGTATCTACTTGATTTCTACCTTATACAATGAAATCAATGCTAGGCGGATTGTTGATTTAATACAAAAATATAAAATAGAGAATATTAATATATTTTCATGACCTTGGGATTGGACTACCTTAAAATTAAGAACTTATGTTCATTAAAACCTACCATTAAGAGAGTGAAAGTGCCAGCCAGCACCTGAGTATTTGAAGATATTTGCAATATATATGATGGTCATTCCAGAATATATAAAGAAATCCTAAAAATCAGCAGGAAAAAAACACAATCTAGAAACAACCCAAATATCCTTCAGCTGGCAAATAGATAACAAAAGTGGTATATCCATACTAAGGAATGTTATTTGACCATAAAAAGGAATGAAGTACTGATACATGCTGTAACATGAATGAGCTTTGATAACATTATGATAAGTGAAAGAATCCAGAACAAAGGTAATATATTGGTTGATTTCTCTTACATGAAATATCCAGAATGGGAAAATCTGTAGAGTCGTAAATCAGATGAGTGGTTTCTAGAAGCTGAGTAGAGGGAGAATTAAGAAGTGAGTGTTTAATGGATATAGGGTTTCTTTGGGTGGGGGGTAATGAAAATGTTATGAAAGCAGATAGTGGTGATGGATGTACATTGATAAGGTACTAAAAGCCACTGAATCATAAACTTTAAAATGGAGAATTTTGTTACATGAATTTTTGTCTCAAAACCACAAATAAATGGACACCTTTTTAAGGAAGATGTTCAGTTGGCCACCAAACATATGAAAAAGAATTCAAGCTCATTTTTCATCACAGACTGTAAATTCAACCAGTTAAATAAAATTTTATCACAATGTTAGAAAAAAATTACAAATCAATAAAAATACAATAAATAAATGAGAAATAAATTAAATTATAATAAATCTATATTTGAAAGGTTAAAAATGTCAATAATTAATTCTTACAAAACACAATATTTTCAATGGCTCCCATTTTCATCACAGAGTTCTGCTTTCATCATTTCAGTCAATTTTGGAATGTCTTCATTATTCTGAAAGGAAAAAAATCCCCCAACACATATAGCCTCCTGTTTTCACTTAGAATTGATATAATAACTTCTTTGCCTTTGCTGCAAAAATATTACAATATTATCATTGTCCATAAGGTATGTTAGTTGTAATTTCCCCTGTGTATCACCATATTCTTAACACTTTGTAACAGAAGAATATTTGTATATTTTTACTATTAACCACAATCTTTATCTACCAACAAAATTAGTATGCTAAAGAAGCATCTGTGGCTAAAGTAATTGAGCTCCCACTTACCATATGGAGGACGTGATTCCTGGGACCTCCTGTAAAATTGGAAAAAAGATGTACCAGACTTGCATGATGTCAAGAGGTGCAGGCCCCCTTTCAGCAAAGCAATGCACCAAAAAAGAAAAAAGATAGAAAAAAAATTACTATGTTACACAGTTCCCAGTTTATCCTCTAGCATCCTATCCATTTTATATTACAAAAAGTTACATCAAGAGCATAAGGGAATGTGACCACCTTTATGCCAGTGTCATACTGTTTTTACCACTGTAGCTAAATGGTATGATTTAAAGTCAGGAAACAATAGTTCTCAAACTTTATTTATTTTAAATCATTTTTGGCTATTCAGGGTGTGCACCCTTCCAAAAAATTTTAATAATTGACTTTACTATTTCAGTAAAAAAGGCTGTTGGAGTTTTTATTGGGATTGTATTGAATCTGTAAGTCAATTTAGGTAGAATTGATATCTTATCAATATTTAGTCTTCCATTACATGAACACAGAATGTACTTCCATTTATTTAGGTCTTTTTCATTTCTTTTAACAAAGTTTTATAGTTTTATGAATACAGGTTCTTTATGCCCTCAGTTAAGTTTATTCATAAATATTTGGGTTTTTTTTAGTTGCTATTTAAATGGAAATTTTTCTCTGACTTCCTCCTCAGATAGCTTATCCATACTGTACAGAAACACTACTGCTTTTTGTGCTTTAATCTTGTATCCTGTCACTTTGTTGAAATGATCTATTAGTTCTAACAGCTTTGTTGTGGATTTATTGATGATTCTTTAGATATAGCATTATATAGGACCCATTAGTAAGGAGCAGAAATTTTACGTTCTCATTTCCTGTTTGGGTGAACTTTATGTCCTTATCTAGGTTAATTTCTCTAGCTAGAACTTTTCGCACAACATTGAATAGCAGTGGTGGCAATGGTCATTCTTGTCTTCTTCCTGTTCTCAGTGGTAAAGCTTTCAGTCTTTCGCTATTTCATACAAGAGATTGAGTGTGGGTATTTCATATATGTATATTACCATGTTGAGGATGTTTCCTTCTAATCAAATCTTTGGGGTGTTTTATCAAGAAAGAATGTTGTATTTTGTCAAATGACTTCTCGGCATCAATCGAGATGATCGTGTGGTTTTTCTTCTTTACTTTATTAATGCAGTGTCTTACACTAATTGGTTTTCTTTTTTTTTTTTTTTTAAGATTTATTTATTTATTTAATCCTCCCCACACCACGGTGTTTTGCACTCGCTGTCTGCTCTCAGTGTGTTTTTATGTGTCTGCTTGTCTACTCTTCTTTTTCTATTTAATTTTTTAAAAAGATATTTAGATTACATAAATGTTACACAAAAAATGTAGGGATTCCCATATTCTGCACCTCCCACACCTCCCACAACCTCTCACATAAACATCCTTCATTGGTGTGGCACATTAATTGCAATTAATAAACACATCCTGGGGCCTTGTAGTTAAGCATGGGCCATAATTCACATTGTAGACCACACTCTCTCACACACAGTTCTGCATGTTATATGATGATATACAATAGCCTATATCTGTCATTGCAATGTCACTCAGGACAATTCCCAAGTCCCGAAAAAGGCCCTGTATTACAACTGCTTTTCCCTCTCCCTGCCCCCAGAGCCTCCAGTGGCCAGAGGCTCCACCTTAATGTTGTAATTTCTTCCATTGTTTGAATCACAAATATGTCTATAGTAGAATACTAGTAAGTCCACTCTAGTCCATAGCTCTTCCCCCCATCCTGAGGAGTCTGGGATGGTGATGTCCACTTCACCTCCAATTGAGAGGGGGATTATATCCCATGGATAAGATGGATGGGATTATCCTGCCTGCAGCTGCAGACTCTCCATTCCCTGGGATGTCCTTTTTCCATCATCATCTCCGTGCAGGTTGTGCTGGGTGAGTCCACTGAACTGTAGAGTAGGACTTTCTGCTTCACCAAGATTCCAGGCCCAGCTGGCACAGGTTAACTGTCGGTATTTCATATATATATATTACCATGTGGACAAAGTTTCCTTTCATTCAATTTTGAGGTGTTTTTATCCAGAAAGCATGTTGCATTTTGTTAAATAACTTTTCTGCATCAATTGAGATGATCATGTGATTTTTCTTCTTAATTTTATTAATACAGTGTCTTACACTATATGATTTTCTCATGCAAAAGTCCCTTTTATACCAGGGATAGAATCCACTTAATCATGGTATATAATTCTTTTAATGTTCTTTTGGATTCATTAGCAAATATTTTGTTGAGATTTTCTTCAATATTCATTAGAGAAATAGAGCTTTAATTTTCTTTTTTCATATTATCTTTGTCTGGCTCTGGTAGTAGGTTGAAGGCTTCATAGAATGAGTTTGTTGGGGACCATTATGTTTAATTTTTTGGGAGAATTTGAGCAAGATTGATATTATATCATCTTTGAATTATTGGTAAATTCATCTGTGAAGCCATCTGAGCCTGTCCTTTTAATTGTGGGTAGATTTTGATGACTGTTATATCTCATTACTTGTGATAGGTTTGCTGAAGTCTTTTTCTTCTAGGTTCAGTTTAGGTTGTCTCTGGTATTCTACAAATATATCCATTTTGTCTGTATTGTCTAGTTTGTTGGAATAAAGTTGTTCATCGAATTCTCTTATGATCTTTTTATTTCTGCATAGTCAATGGTAATTTACCCCCCTCTCATTTCTGACTTTACTCATTTACATCTTCACTCATTATTTTCTTTGCAGATCTGGCTAAGGGTTTGTTGATTTTTCTGGTTTTGTTGATTCTCTCTACTGTATTGTTCTGTTGTTCTCAATTTAATTTTTTCTGACCTAATTTTTATTATTTCTTCCCTCCTCTTTGCTTTGGGATTAGTTTGCTGTTCTTATTTTGGAATTGAATCAATAATTCAGAAATAGATTCTCACATCTATGGCCAAGTGATTCTTGACAAGGCTATCAAACACAACTGGGTAGGTCAGAATAACCTACTCAACAAGCGGTGCAGAGATAAGTGGACATCCATAGCTAAAAGCAAGAATGAGGAACTATATCTCACACCTTATACAAAAATTAACTCAAAATGGATCAAAGACCTAAATAAAAATGCTAAAGCCATAACACACCTAGAAGATAATGCCAGAAAACATTTTCATGACCTTGTGGTATACGGTATTTTCTTAAATTTTACACTCAATTCACAAGGAACAATGAAAACTAGATAAATGAAAACCCTTCAAACATAAAAATTTTGTGTTTCAATTAACTTTGTTAAGAAAGTGAAAAGGCAGCCTACTCATTGGGAGAAAAGTTTTAGAAACTGCATATGCAATAAGGATTTTTTTTTTATTAAACAAATCAATTTTATTGAAACATTAATGAAACTTAAAATTTATCCTGAGTGTTCAAGAATCATATTTGGTATAATCACATAACTGTGCATTCACCACTTCAATGATTATAAAAGCATTTTCATTACTTCAAAAAAAAATAAACAAAAAACAGATTAAAAAAACAAGAAATTTCCTCACCTCTAAATCTCTGTTTCCCCTGCTGTACATAGCTATTATTTCTGGCTATTTTTGCACAATTATGTATTTGTTTATTAAGCAGATTTATTGGGATATATTCTCATACCATGTGATCTATCCAGACTGTGTAATCAATGCCTTTATTAGCTGTTAAAAATTACTTTATCGTAAAATTGAAAAACTAAATAAAAAATTAAATTGAACATACTTACAAATTCTCAAAGAGAGTTCAAGGCCAGGTTAGTTTTAAAATAATCAATTATAAAACATATTAGCATAGCAACAAACCTTTGTGAATGTAAATAATAATTCACATACAGTAGAAATTAATTATAACATAATTCTAATTTTTATATTACAGCTCTAACTATAGGACATAATCAACTCTAAGAATGACATAAATTATTGGTTTAGTTATTTAATTTCCATTTATGCTATAATTCTTTCTGGATAATCAAATTCCTATTTGGGAATACTTTACATGTTATTGGAATGAATTACAGCCGATAACAATTTGCCAAGTATAATTTTATGAGGCAGTAAACATTAAAATCTTGTTCAGCAGTAGTCATGCTAAATCATTATTGATCCAGATAGATTAAATTAATTAAAGAGTGTGAATAAGAAAGGGTTAAAGAAAAATGAAGTATCCAAAAATATATCTCTTCTCCAGTCTCCCTCAATTAAAAGAAAGTATTTATTTTGTTTGAAAAAAATTAGAGATTACTGATCATAGGAACAATTTGCAAGTTGCACTAAGTAATTATTGTTCAAGTACTGTTATGTGATTTACCATTTATCTGGTCTACTCCAGCTCTTTTTGGTATTATTTGCATGGAATAATTTCTTACAATCTTTCACCTTTAAACTGGTTGTGTTCTTTTGTCTGAGGAGGGTCTCTTGTAGACATATAGGTGGCTCATTTTTTTATCGATTCTATCAGTCTTTGTCTTTTAATTGGTGAATTCAATCCATTAACATTCAGTGTTATTATTGCAAAGCCATTCCTTATTTCATACATTTTGTTCTTCAGCTCTCTGTTGTCATGTCAATCTATTGTCTGTCCTCTTATCCTTTAGTTTACCTTTCATAATAATCTTCATTTCTGAACTCTTCATCAAATTTCTTCCCCTTGTTTTGTCCTTTGAGGCTGCAGCACCCCCATTAGTATCTCTTGCAAATATGGTCTTTTGGTAACTTATTCTATCAATTTTCTCTCTGTCTGTGAAGGCTTTGAACTCGCCCTCATTTTTGAAGTTCAGCTTTGCTGGATACAGAATTATTGGATGACAGTTTTTCTATTTCAGTACATTAAATACATCATATCACTCTCTTCTCTCCTCCAAGGTTTTTGATGTTAGATCAGTGCTTAATCTTATCAAGTTTCCCTTGTATGTGTTCCCTTGCTTTTCTCTTTCTCTTTTCAGGATCCTCTCTTTATCTCTGATATTTCACATTCTGAATAGTAGTTTTATTGGGGTAGGCCTATTAGGATTTAATTTCTTTGGGATGCATTGTCCTTCCTTGTATTGATACTTTTGTCCTTCATATGGATTGGGAAGTTTTAGTCTTTATTTCCTAAAATATTTTTTCTGCCCCTTTTTCATCCCCTTTTGCATCTGGGACAAAAATACTGTGAATGTTTGTGCATTTCACATTGTCATTCAATTCCCTGAAGTGCTGTTCCATATAGCCAAACCCTGGAATAAAATCTGTGCCCCACTAGTGAGTCCTTGGCCTGATTTTGAAAACTTAAGCAGAGTAATTTTATAGACTGAGAATAAGTTGAATCAAATATCAATGAAGAACTGTTAAAAAAAAAAATAGGCAAGAGAGAGAAATTAGCCATCAGAGTAAATTAGCCAACATATTCAGATGCCTAGACATTAGCAAAAAATTACAAAAAAACTTACAATGCCATACTAGGGAACAGGAAGAGATGATCCAGTCCAAAGAACAAATGAAATATCCTGAAGAGATACAGTATTTCATACAATCAATCAGTGATAATTATACAACTCTCTTAATTCACTTCAAATAATTTATAGAAAATATAACTAAAGTTACAAAGGATGTGAAGAAGACACTGGGAGAGCGTACAGAAGAAATTGAAAGCCTGCAAGAATTTATGAGAATGAAAAACATGATGGATTAGATAAAATATATTTTAGGTAGATACAAGCAGATTTGAATTGCTTGAAGACAGAATTAGCGATTTCAAAGACAGAACAGCTGAACTGGAAAAAACAGGAAAACAGAAAGAGAAGAGGATGTAATAAGGTTTTGATCTCTATGCTATATAATGATATCATAAAACTCAATGACAATAAGATAAGCAACTAATTAAAAATTGGGCAAACAACTTGAACAGATTTTTTTTTGAAGAAGAAATTCAAATGGCTAAAAAGCACTTGAAAAGTTGGTCAACATCACTAGCTATTATCATTTTGTTAATTAGCCTGGGTGACTCCAATGAACTAGAGTTTAGGTTTCACAACTTTGCTGAAGTTCAGGTCTCAACCAGGATATGAACAGACTAATGTTTTAAGTCCCTGGGACATATATGTATATATAAAAAGCATGTATAGTGCTATTTATAAGTTCAGGTAAAAGAAGCAGAAGAGCCATTTGTTGGGAAAATATAAATGAGTCTAACTCTGTTACATTGGGGAGCATATATTCCAAATTAAAGCCCATTGGCAGGGAGCCAAATTCCTGAGCTTGTTTGCCTTACCTATACTGTCTAGATGTCTCTAGAGTACTCCAAAGTCCTACAGTTTCAGTCCCTGTTTACTGTGGCAGTCAATGAGAACTTGCTGAGATGTGTTTAAGCATAAGCTCTGGAATAAACTCCTGACTCACTTTGAAATATCTTAAGCATAAAAACTCATTTGTATTGAACATTTCAAGGTCTTTTTCTAAATGCATTGCTAGTCAGTGCTTGGAAATAATCCCTCAGTACTAAGGACTTCTTTTCTGCTAGTCATAACCCATGCCAGGAAGAAGGTAATGCATTCATATGCTGTGTGTGACTTAGTGAAAGGCCACATTTGATCAACAAGGAGGCTTTCATTAGGTAACTCTTAAGCAATATATAATACTAGGCTAAGGTTCAACTTCACAAGAAAAGCTTCATAAGTTCAACCATCAATATCAAAGGCCTGGTGTAATGGTCTGTCCTCCTTCACTAGGTGCTGCCCTGTACTCAGGGAATTCTTGCTGCTCTATTAGAGAATGTAAAAGGACTCCCCAGGATGGGAATTCAATATTGTTTCAGCAATTGTGTGGGTCTCCACTCACTGAAGCAATGTTCTATGACCACTCATACATATTCATATGCCATATAGTCATGCGCCAGGTGTACACCTCCTCACACACACACTATCACTGACACCCCACACCAGTGACACTTCTGTGAACCAAACACTCTTCCCCTCAAAAAACAGAAAATATACAAATAAATAACAAAATACACCAATAATAACAAATAAAATACAAAAGTAGAAATAATAAATTAATTTTTCCATTTTGTCTTTCATCACTGTAAGATCTGTTATCTTTTATGTACAGTGAAAATTTCTTCCATATGTTCCCCTAGTGTCTTATTTCCTTTTTTGCTTTATCTTCAGAGAAGCTTTAGGTTACAACAGAGTCACACAGAAAATATAGGGGACTCTAATATACCCAAACCCCTCCCACTCTACCACAATCTCTTAAAAACTGAATTATGCAGGGTTCTTTGGTAAACAGAATGAACAAGATATCAGTAAATAGTATGAGATTTTTAAAATTATCTCATGTGACTTGGGGATGCACAAGTCCAGCTTCTTCAGGAAAGCTTCAAACCAGGGACTCAATGAAAGTCCAATGAAAGTCCTTGATGAGTTTCTCAGAGATTTTGGCTGTCCAGAGATGGGCTGGGAAATTCTGAAAGCTGAAATCACTTCTCCTTTTAAGGCATTCAGCTGATTGGATTAAGCATCACCCATTGCTGATGGCAATCTCCCTGGTCGATGTAATTGTAATCAGCCATCTATGCAGTAAACTCATTGATGGCTAAAGCCCATAATTGTCCTTATATAACAATTAGCACAGTGCTTGTTTGACCAAACAACTGGGCATAATTACCTGTCCAGGTTGGCACATTAGCCTAACCATCACAATTACATTACATGTGTATGATTCTTGCATCATTGATATAAAGGCAGTGTCCAGCAGAGGTTCTGAGGGGAGGGTGAGGGAAAAATAGGTGCAACATGGGAGCATTTTTGGGATATTGGACTTGTCTGGCAGGACATTGCAATGACAGGTGTAGGCCACTATACATTTTTTCAAAACCTGTGAAATCGTAAGGGCAAAGTGTAAACTATAATGTAAGCTACAGTCTCTTTAGCACAATGCTTCAATATATGTTCATCAATTGTAACAAATATACCACACTAAAGAAATATGTTCCTAATGAGGGGAAATTGTGGGAGGGGAAAAGGGTAGAGTACACCAGAATCCCCTCTATTTTTGATGTAATATTTATGTAATCTAAATCTTCTTTAAAAATAAAAAATACATATTAAAAAACAAGTAAAGGATATACAATTTATGATTTAAGATTTGCCACTATTAAAAAGAAAATCTTCAGGAGAGGATGTGGAGAAATGGGAAAACTACTTCACTGTGGGAATGTAAAATGAAGTCTCTCTGGAGGGGAGTTTGTTGGTTCCTCAGGCAGCAAAATATAGATCTGCCATCAGATATGGCAATCCAACTGCTAGTAATATTTTCAGAAGAACTGAAATCAAGGGCATGAAAAGACATATGCACACAAATATTCATAGTAGCATTATTCTAAACTGCTAAATGATGGAAACAACACAAGTGTCCATCAACCAATAAATGGATAAATAAAATGTGGTATAAGCATATGATGCAATACTATTCAGCTGTAAGAAGAAATGAATTAGGGTTGCATATGACAACATGGATGACCCTTGAGGACATTATGTTGAGTGAAATAAGCCAGGCACAAAAGGACAAATATTTTATGATCTCACTAATATGAAATAAATACAATTATTAAGCTAATGGTGTTAAACAAAAGTGTATAGTTCTCTAGGAGATAGAATGTGGGTTCAGAAGAAGGATCTGATGCTGAATGTATGTAGAATGTTTAATATGGGGGATTATAAATTGTGGGGATCTTAGAGTTGATAGTGGCACATTATATTAAGTATTTTCAACACTATTGATTTATGAATGTGCTCATTGCAGAAGGGATTAGTCTAAAGATGTTAATGTTCGTTGAAATAAAGCTAGAGGACAATCTAGGTCCTGTTTAACATAGTGATTTTCGTGGTGGATGATGGTTATGGTAATGGTACAAATAAAAGTATATTCTTATCATACAAGGAGTTAAGAATAAGGAGATACATGGGAACATATAACTAATGTAACTTACAGGCTATAGTTTATAGTAATGCTGTAATGTTTTACAGCACTGTAAAAGAAGATATTATATTAATACTAAGGTACCATAATGGGGGTGTTTGGAAGTTTGATATTATTTATGAATTCCAAAAAGAGATTTAACTCATGTTGTACACTTGCCTGTTCCTCTGAGTGTAACTCTTTGGTTGTATTAGAATCAGCTGAGATATCTGATTAAATTATGCTAAAATTAGGGCTTTGATTTTACTGCATAATTAAAGTGTGACTCAGCATTGAGTCCCACACCCTTGGTGTACTGATAAAACAGACTCTCACACAAAAATGCAGCTACAGAGGCGAACACAGAGAGAGAGAGAGAGACAGCTCATTTGACGTGGCAGAGGTTCTGGGAAGAGAAATGAACATAATAGTCTATAGCTGACCTAGTGAAGAGAACAGAGCAGCTGAACCAGGAAAGAATTAAGTCCCAGGAAGAGAGAGGAGCTTTATGCCAGCCTACAGCTGAGATCAGAAGAAGCTGGATCATGGAGCCTTAAGAGAAATATAGAAGTCTGAACCCTCGCAGACATTGAATACCATCTTGTTTTAACAAGTGGCCAATGAATTTGGGTGAGCAAGTACATCTTATGGTACCTTGTGTTGGACTCTTTAGGGTCTTGTGACTGTAAGCTTCTATCTCAAATAAGTACTCTTTATAAAAGCTAACAGATCTCTGGTATTTTGCATCAGTGCCTTTTGCTGACTAATATGAAATTTGATACCTGGGGAGTGGAATGGTGTTTTTGCAATTAGTGAAAACACTGGAACAGTTTTATAAATAGGTAAGGGGAATTTTTGGAAAAATTGTGTGATGCTTGATGGGCAAGACCTAGATGGCTTTGAAGAGACTGTTGGTTGTAATATGAAGACTAAAGTTATTTTTGATAAGGACCTAGAAGGAAATAATTGTGAGATGCTTGAGAGAAAAGGACTAGAGTGCTTTGAAGAGACTGTTGGTAGGAATACAGTCACTAAATAGACATTTTATGAGGACTTGGATGTAATCTATTATTGGAAATGAGAGGAAAGGCAATCCATATTTTAAAGTCACAGAGAACTTAAAAAGATTTACGCCTTATGTCTGAATGGAAAGCAGAATTTGAAACTGGTGAGCCTGGACATTTAACTGAATAGCATTCCAAAGAAAAGTTGGAGAATGTGGCTTGGCTTCCCTTTGCAGCATACAGCAAAATGATAGATGAAAGAGATAAGCTGAGAAATGAATTGTTGGGCACAAAGACAACAGAAATTGATTCCAGAAATTCCAAGCCTCTGTAAATCATTCCCCAAGATGATAGTGCCCCATTTGAGGAATTAACTAAACATGGAGCTTGTAAGTCAGGATTGAAAATGCAGTTTTCTAGGAAAGACTTTGGAAAGTCTCACTGTCTGCTCACTTGGAACACTGCTTCCAGCATGCTAAGCCAAAAACTTTTTAAAGTGAGCTATATGAACAAAATCACTGTAAGCCTGGACTAAAAATGACATGGAGGAGAGATATGGATGGGGAAATGGTATTAAGAGGAAAACCATGGAAGCTGAAATTTGGAATTAAGACATCTCTTTTGGCCAAGTGCCAAACCCCACCCATGTATATGGATAGGGAGATTTTGATCTGGCAGTTGAAGAGGGTGGATGATCCAGCCTGCTATTTGGGAGAGTTTTTCCACCCCTGGCTACTGAGAAGGTGGAGCATATTCCCCTGGGTTGGGGACAGTAAGACTGACACCCCATAGATTTGAATAGGGGTGGGCCTGACCCCATTCAATGACCCATGGCTCTGAAAGGGTTGGGCCTGTAGGCAAGAGATTAGGGAGAAAGTTGCTCCCCTCACTGTACTACAGGGGTTGAGACTCCACTCCAGTGACTGGGGAAGCTGTGGCCTTCGCCCCAACATTCTTGGAGGATGAGGTCTGGAGCTCAGTCACCACCTAGATGCTTAATCAGCTGGCTCCAAGAAAATGGCTTTCAGGCAAGCCTGTGGAAATGGTAGGTCCCCATGAGACCCCAGGGGGATCAAACCATCATCTTGAGAATGAGTTTCAGTCTTTGAAATCTAATGAAGTATGCCCTAAAGGTTTACAGAACTATAGAGGACCCATGACTCATGTTTCCCTCCCAATTTTTCCTTATGGTAATGCAAATGTTTATCTTTTGTCTATCACTTTATATATTGAAAGCACATAAATTGTTTTGTAACTGTCAGATGTCTACAGTTAGACCTGAGTTTGCACCCAAACAGTATTTTTTTAAACTGATTGTGAAATGATTTTGTACTTAGCATTGTTACTGTTTAAAGATTTTTGGGATTTTGTAATATATTTTTGGAATTCAGAGGGTGGAATGTGGCAGTTTGATGTTATTTATGAATTCCAAAAAGAGATTTAGCTTATGTTTTTAAACTTGTATTTTCCTCTGGGGGTGATAACCCTTTGATTGTATTAGATTCAACTGAGATGTCTGATTAAATAATGTTAAGGTTAAGGTTTTGATTCTACCATTTCATTAGAGTGTGACTCAGCATTGAGTCCCAGCCCTTTGGTGGGTTGATAAAAGAGACTCTCATACAGAGAAACAGATACAGTGAAGAAGAACACAGAGGAAGAGAGACAGCTCATTAGACACAGCAAAGGCCCTGGGTAAAGAAATGAGCCTGATAGTCTACAGCTGACCTTGTGAAGACACCAAAGAAACCAAGCCTGGAAAGAAAGGAGCCCTATGGAGAGAAACAATCCTTTTGCCAGCCTAGAGCTGAGATCAGAAGAAGCTGGGACCATGGAGATTAATAGGAAGAAGGATGGGTGAACCATCACAGACATCACTAGCCATCATGCTTCCACAGGTGGCCAATATTTTGGGTGGGAAAGCACTTCTTGTGGTACCTGAGTTGGGCTCTTTAGGACTTTGTGACTGTAAACCTCTACCCCACAAAAATACCCTTTATAAATCCAACAGAGTTTTGGTACTTTGCATTAGCACCCTTTAGCTGACTAAAATAGGGTGTAAAAGGGGATATGGGAATTTTCTTTTTGGAGTAATGAAAACATATTTAAATGGACTGAGCTGATGACAGCACAAGTTGTGATAAAAAGGGGAGCCACTTGAGTGTACACTTTGTATGGATTGTACAAGGCAGTTGACCATATAACATAGTGAACCCTGTGTTGAAAGATGGAAAGTGGTTAACAGTAGAAATTTGAGAACATTCCCTCATGAACAATAACAAATATGAAATACTAGTACATGTTGTTAATATTAGGATGGTGTTTAATTTGTCAAAGAGGTGCCAATGCAAAGTACTAGAAATGTTGATTTTTTAAAGGATATTTATATGGGGTAAAAGCTTACATTTCCAAGGCCAAGTAAAGTTCAACTCAAGGCACCATAAGAGGTGATTTCTCACCCTAGTCAGTTGTCACATGTACAAGCAAGGTGGTGGGCAATCTCTGCCTGGTGTCTGCTTCCCCTCTGGGCTGTAAAATTTCCTGGAGCTCAGCTGTGGGCAACTAGGCATAGGGCTAATCTCATACTAGGCATCCTCTCTCAGGCTCAGCTACTCCAATTTCTTCCCAATTTCAGCTGTAGGCTATCAAGCAAATACAAGCTATGGGCTATAAGTAGCAGTAATATTATCACAATGTTCTTTAATTATTTGTAACAAATGTGTCACAAAACTGTAAGTTGGTGGTCAGATAATGAATGAGAATCCTATATGGTATGCATGGTTGGTTCATTAACTCAACATATCAAATAAAGAGAAATGAATGACTGAATAAATAAATATTTAAAAAATTTAGACTTGAAAAGTATAGAGAATTCGCATCTAACTCCCATAGCCATGCATGCATTTTCCCCTATTATTAGCATCTTATCTTACTATGGTATTCGTTACAATTTAAGAAGCAATATTGATGTATTGTTTACTAACTACTAACCTAAGACTACAGTTTACATTATGGTTACACTTTTCCATGTAGCTTTATGACCAAGATATATTGTCATATATCTGTCACTGTATTATTATACAGATCAATTCCAATGCCCTAAAAATGCCTTGTCTTACACCTATTCTTCCCTTCCTTTCCCCTCAGGGCCTCTGGTAACCACTATCTTTATATGAATGTTTCAAGTTCTTCTTTTCTCACCTGATAATAACTACAATAACACTAAATCTACTTTGTTCCATGATTACTCCCCCATTATGTTTAGTGATTCCTCAGTCTTGAGGAATTTGTTATGATGTTCACCTGAGTGCTGCAGATTGAGAGGGTCTCTAGATACTATGGTGAAGACCAAAGGAGCTGTTTTATTTGCAGTTGTAGATATTTTCTGTTTTGGGGGGATGGGACTTGTCCACCAACATCATTTTGTTACTTCTCCTGGGCAAGAGAGAGCACAAAACTCTGCTGAGACACAGGACTCAACTGACATATGAACAGAACAAAGATTTTAATCTCTGAGACATATATTTAATGGGTATATTGAGTAAGATCACCTAAAAGTATTTAATCTTTTAATACATGACAATATTAAAAATAATATATATAACATACCATGAGATAAGTGAAATATAAAACCAAATATGTCTTTCTTATCATTAAATTTAGAAGTGCTTCATTATTCTATTACACTATGTAATAATAATATTTCAGGCTATAAATTTAATTTCATCTCTACACTAAGTATCTTCACTATGAACACTCCTAACTTTATTTAGGCAGCATCCTTCAAAATAAAAGTATGGGCTAAGGAAGCTACAAAGAAAACACCAATAATTCAAAATCAATAAATAATACAGTCAACACTCTCTATTAAAATGTAATAAAAATAGAGTTTAGTTTTAAAATACAAACAAATTAGACCATTTCGATTTGGATCAAAAAGAAAAACCTCACGAGTATTTAGAAAATTGAAGAATGTCTAAAACTACTTAAGACAGGTTAAGCAAAGCTCATGGAAGGAAAACAAAACAAAATATACACCTTAATTCTTGATTCAATAATAATAAAAAGTGAGAAAAAGCACTCTTCTGCATCAGCCTGTTAGAAAACAGAAAATGATAGATTAAAATCAAGGAAAGTGAAAAGAATAAATGAAGCCATTGTAATTAGGCAATATAAAAGGATAGCAAAAATAATTATTAGCTACTTCTTTGGAGTTAATCAATAATATAACATTATAGAATACATTTCCTTCTAACTGAATTTTTTAAAAAGTACAAACACAAAGGGGAATAATCAAGAATCTTAAGATCTGACAGCAGAATTATATGTAAGCAAGTTAGAACATTTCACAAATTATTATTTATCATAACCTGTAAAAAACAATTAGTCTGACATATTTATGTGGAAGAAATAGAGATAGTTTTCAATGTCCTTTCAGATTTCACAGAGGAATTATTTTTTCACATATTTATTCAAATATATAACATAAAACATATCTTATGTGTACAGGTTAATGAATGTATCCATAAAAACAGCACCCAGATCAAACTATGGAATAGCTCCACCATCAAATTAAGTTCTCCTACTGTGTGGGAGAGAGTGTTGTCTACAATGTGAACTATGGTCCATGCTTAATGGCAAAACCCCAAGATGTGTTTATCAATTGCAATTAAAGTGCCCCACTAATGAAGGATGTTTATGTGGGAGACTGTGGGAGGTATGGGAGTTGGGGCATATGGGAATCGTTATATTTTTTGTATAATATTTATTTAATCTAACTATCTTTAAAAAAATAAAAAAAATTAAAAAATAACAATATATAATAATTAAGTTCTCCTGCAGAGCAAATGCAGTTCAAGTGGTTGAGAGCCTGCTTCCCATGTATGAGGTCGTAGGTTCAACCCCTGGTATCTCCTAAAAAATAAAGTAAGTTCTATTCATTTTTGAAGTCAATACTGTCCTGTGGTATCCACTTAGAAATATATAACTTGACACAAAATAACTTGTCAAACGTCAATTACTTTGTGTTTTTTTTTCTGCATTCCTTTTTAAGGAATTATATTTTATACCTTCTTTGTATAACTACCTTATTTCACTTACTATAATGTCTGTGAGATTCTTTCATTTTGTTCATTTTAGGAAATTGTTCGTTTCATCTAAATTTTATTTTTTTGTCCTAGAGATGTTCATAAGAATCTTATCTCTAAATTCCCTCTTTGATGATATTCCGCTTTTCATTTCTGAATTGGAAACATTTGTGTCATATTTCCCATGGCAAAGAGTTACCTTCTGTAAACCTAAATATTAGATTTGTCTGTCTCTCTATTTAGTATTCATTTTCTATTTCATGAATTTATATATAAATATTTATTTATTTTCTTCTACTTTTTATGGGTTGTTGTTTTGTTTGTTTGTTTCCTTTTAACTCTTGAGATGGGTGCTTAGATCTTTGGGGTTTCAGCCTTTCTTGTCTTTGTATTCAATTAAGGGTTTAAAATTTCCTCTAATAACAGTATTCCTTGCAAATGCAAATTTTGACATATTGTATTTTCTTTATCAGTTATTAAAAATATGTTTGCATCTTTAAACCATTCCTCCTTTAATCCATAATACTTCAGCAATTAGTTGTTCATTTTCCAAATATATAGGGATATAAAATGTATATTTCTGCTAATGATTTCTAAATTAATTCCAGAGTGATTAGAGTAAAATGTATAAGATTTTAATGTGTCTTATAGCTCATCCTATCCATCAAAGGCAGCTGTTTTCTATAAGAAAATTATAGCAAGTTTGACAGTATCATCACAACTTCTAGATTGTTCTGAAGTTTATGAAGAGAGATAGAATTTTCTTTTACTAAGATATAGGTATGTTAAAATCCCCCAATATTAATGGATTTATCAGTTTTCCTTTTATTTTGGCTCATATATATTAGGTTCATCAATTTAAATGTTAAATATTCCTTGTGAACTAAACTTCATAATTATAAAAAAGTTTCAACTTTTGTAAATCTTTTCCCTTAACATCTACATTTTCAGATATTATTAAAGCCATCTGAGATTTCTTTTGGTTTATGTTTTATGCAGATATTTTTAAATGCTTTTGCTTTCAGACAATTGCTGTCCTAATAGTTGAAATGGACTAATTGTAAATTACATATATAGTTTATACTATTTCCAGCTTGATATTCTTGATCTTTAGATATTGTTACATTTAATAAAATTATGAGTGCCATCAAATTTAAACCTACCATAAACTTTGGGGAATTTTACAAATCTTTTCAAATATGTTTGCCCATTTTATTGAGTTGTTTGCTTTTTAATTATTTAGTTAAAAATATTCTTTATGTTTCTAGATATAAGTCCTTTGTTATATCTATGTTTTGGAAATCTTTCCTTCCATCTTTTCTTTTTCTCTTAATTTTCTTAACAGTATATCTTTTTATGCCATTATAATATAGTCTTGGATTCTGTAGCTTAATAATACTTCTTGAAATCAGTTGTGTATTTTCAAACTTTTTTTCTTTACAAAAATCTTTAGGTATTCTACATATTTTGCCTTTCCATCTAGTTGTTACAATAAATTTATCAATTGGAATACAAAAGAATAAAGAGATGTATTGTGTTGAGAAATTGAATAAAGTTCATTATTGCAATTTTTTTCTGGTGAAAAATTGCCTGCATTCCCTTTCTGTTCTCCACATTTTGCTGATATAATTTTTGTTTTCAAATTCACATCAGGGTAATAGAATAAACTCAAGAAACCTAAGGACAAATATTTTTAAAATCATAAAAGAATCCAGAAGAAATGCCATAATATCAAGACTATGCCCAAAATGTTGGAAGGGATTAACAAGAAAAGAAAACATGTAATATTCAAATTTTATATTACGAAAAGCATTCTACAAATAGAAGTCAAAATAAATATATCCCAAAGAAAATGGACAGAACTTTTCAGAGATACAGGACAGAATGAAAATAAATAGAGTGGAGTTCTGGGAAAATGGCATCACTGTAGTAGATGCTGCCAAGCTCTTTCAAAAAAATGGCAGAGAAGGGGCAAAATTCTACAAAAGTGAGCTATTTTGGGATCACACAGAGCAGGAGTCTTCAAGACATTGACCTGGAGGGAGCTGGACAAAGAAAGAAACAGCCAAAGAGAAATCCCTCCCTTGTGGCTGGAAATGGTGACAGCTAAGCCCACCCTCAAGGCAAATAGCCTTCACAGATCCTGTGGCTTTCAAAAGCTAGCTGAGTGTGAGGGAGCATTCGCTGGGAGGAAGGGGGTTCTAGTGAAGAGTGGAGAGTAGTTTTCTTTCTGTGGGTTTGGACAACTTAGCCCCCTTTGAATCCCAGGGAGAATACTAGCCATCAATGAGGTGGCCCTGGGGAGAAGGGAGATGGGAATCTTCTCAAACAGGCTGACACACCCAGCCACACTAGGAGAGAGGAACTTGGGCAGAGAGTGGGTAGAGACAGCCAACTAACTACACTGGCTTCAGAAAACTCTTAAAAGAACAACATGCTTAAGGGAAACAGGTGACAGGAATAGCTCAATAAGCTTTCAAAAGCCTATTTAGGGTTCCCTGGGAGGAAGAAGGGTCTGGGAGAGGGTGGAGAGTTGTTTCTTTGAAGTGAGTTTGGCCAGCTGAGCCCCCTTTGAATCTTGGAAAAGACCCCAACCAGAGAGGGAAAGGGGATGGGGGATCCATTCAGGCAGACTGTCATGCCCAGCCACCCAAGGAGGGAGATCGATTAGAATAGAAAGGGGGCAGGGACAGGGGTCTAATAAGCTGTTGAATTCTAAAAACACCTGGAGAAAAGGGGGCAGATAGCTCTTTAAAGACTAATTAACCTAAGGAGACAATTTTGTTCAGTGGAGGAATTCTTGCTTTGCATATACAAGGCCCCTGGTTCAATTCCCAGGTCAATAACGAGAGCAAGCCACCTGGTTATCAGGCATTCAGCAGATACTTTATGACAGAGAACACTTGTTTTAGGGTTATTTGATTCCGTCATTTTTTTTTAAGTTTCCTGTATTTTAATTTTAATTTTTTTAAAATTTTCACCACTAAAACCCAGTATGTCAGCTTCAGTGGGCTGGCTGCAGGGTGATTGATAAACACTGGTGGCCTGAGCTCAGTAGGAGCCTAAACAGAAGGCTATTTTTCCTTGGTAGTCTTTCTTGGTTGTAGTTGTTGTTGCTGCTGCTGTTTTGTTTCTAGTTTGTTGTGTTTTCTTTTCATTTGTCTCCCCACCACCGTTTTTTGTTTTTGTTTTTTTTTACAAATTATTCTACCTACATTATTTCTTTTCTTTCCTTCATTTTTCTATCTTCTGTTAT
>JAQZBX010018471.1:0-34599 GCA_029593785.1 Cabassous unicinctus | reverse complement strand
CTCCTCTGTTCTTTGCCTTGCCTTTTATATTCAATTCCCCACCCACCAGGGGGTGGGGCTCAACGCCCTATTGACTGACATGGCCCAGTCAATGCCCTAATCATAATTCAATCATGCCCAGATTAACAGATCAGATTACAGGCATGATCCAATTATATTTTTGGAATTCATAATTACATCAAATTCCCCAACGGTTACAGAGGCATATTCAAAAGCAGTATTCTGTAGTTCAGAATTTTCAGCCGAGTCATAGTTACCTAATAGAGGAGTTGGGACACAGGCTCTGAGAAGTTTCTTTCTGAAGACCATTTTCACCTGCAGAAGAAGCATCAAGCAGACTCAAACAGAAAACAAACGCTGCTCTTTGGTATCCCATCCACCTCCAATTCTCCAAGATTACGGGAGCCTGGACAGCATCAAGTCCCTTCTGGAAATGCTTTCTTGCATATTATTTGGAGATTTGACTTAACAAAGACCCGGAAGACTTTCCAGTGATGTTTAAACAAACAATCATTAGCATTACCACATTTATTCAAGAGTCAGAGGATGGTTTGCTTCCGATTTTAAGCAATTTCTCTAGTCTCACATTCCACTGAAAATTGTACCTTTCTGCCATTTTTTTCTTTTGCTAGTTGTCTGCTCATTGTCTGCTTGTTGTTTGTTTTCTTTAGGAGGCACTGGGAACCAAACCCGGGACCTCCCATGTGGGAGGTGGGTGCTGAACTGCTTGAGCCACATCTGCTCCCCTCTGCCATTTTTATTTAGTGTAGTTTACACTTCTCATTGTTTTTATATTGTTTTGAAAGTGATTATCAGGCTGGTCACTCTGATCCCAATGACCAGGGATTTTCTCTAGTATGTGCCCACACACTAAATTTAAATCCAGATTCTCTTCTGTCTCACATAAGCAAAACAACAAAGAGCCATTTGTACTGTAATCAGCCATAGGAAGTTAAAAAAAAAAAAAAAAAGGAAAAAAAGGAGAAACTCTCATTCTTTGGGGCCCAGCTCTCTTTGTCCTTAAAGAGAATGCTGTAGGTCTCCTTTCAGAGATCTGTGCAGAGGACTGTAAGAACATGGTTATGGGAAGTTTGGTGAAAGCTTTGGTTGATTCCAGGCTCTAATTGAGAGTAACAAATGCAGTGGAAAAAAACTATGCAAGTTATTTAACCCCTTGGTGAAATGAAAGGAATCAGCGTTGAGCTAAGGAGTTTATAAGACAAGCCCAGAACATCTTCATGGGCCACAAAATAAAATTCTCAAACAATGATTGGGACATGTAAAAGGACACAGGAGCTAGACTGAAAGAAATCCCACTAGGACAATCTGAGTATCAAAATAAATAAGAGTAGTGACTTACTATAACCAATTGAATACAATAAAATCAATATGTCCATATGGAATTAAGTAGATAACCGAATGAGTGAATAAATAATGGAGAAAAAAGTGAAAATTTCTCTCACAGTATAGTCCCAACTAATATGTAGAAGCAAAGATGGAATTAGAAAATCACCATTTGCACCCTTTAGAGCACTGATTCAAGGAACGATCATCAATGGGTGCTAAAATTAGTGGATGTATCACACTAATGTAAGATGTTAATAATAGGGGGAAATGTGTGTGTGTGTGGGTGGGGAGGGAGAGGTTACATGGGAATCTCCTATTCTTTTAATGCAACTTTTATGTAATCTATAACCTCTCTAAAAATAAAGTTTATTATTATAAATAAAATAAAACTAGTTGATAAAAGTTTAATGAGGAAAAAAAAAATATATATATATATAGTTGTTTTTCCCCCCCAAATTTTGTAGTTGTTTTATAGTTGTTTTTCCCCCAAAAATTTTGAATTAGATAATAGTGCTATATCAATGCTAAAATTCCTGAATTTACTGTGGTTATGTAAAGAATGTTTTTATTCCTAGGAAATATGCAATGAAGTATTTTAAGATTAAATGGCTGTGATAGCTCAAATTTATTATTAATTATTGAAAAATATAAAAGAAAAAGTGAACATGAAAGTATAAATGGTAAAGAGAAAGGTCACATTGTTAACAACTGCTGAATTCTAGATGAACATATAAGGGGGGCCTTATTTTTTCTTTAAGCAGGAAATTATATCACCACAGGTTTACAAATTAAAAAAAAAAACCACACAGTTTGAAGCAGGCTTGAAACACTGTGACAATTCAGCTGAATTTGGAGTCCCTTAATCTTCAACCACAGAAAAGAATTGGTTTCAATATTAATTTTTAATAAGGAATGGACTATTTTTCCACATGACACAGAGGAATGAGTTTCTTACTTTTGTGAGACAGAGGTGGACTGTACGTAAGTATGCCTGCTTTTTACTGTTTTACACCTTGGGAAGGTCTGTTCTCTTCTCAGGAGGGCTGCAGAGTAGAAATCCTTGGCAATGAAATTCTATTGCAGGGATGCCAGCTTCTCAGGACCTGAGAATCCCATACTGCCTAGATTGGACTAGCAAACATGTTGGAGTCTGCAAAGGGCTTAGAGAAACAGCCTCATAGGCACTGCTGTGAGGTAAGCAAGGATGTGTCTGTTGTTCCCATCCACCTGTTACCTGACAGGCAATGAGGCTTTCATCTGAGACCAAGAGAAGACTCCTTGGCAAACATTTTTGGGAAAGTGTATACCCTAGTGGGTGGCTGCAGGGTTGGGTTGTAGATTGGACAGCTTGAACAAGTGGGTGACTGGTATACAGCAAATGTCAGGGCCGGCTTCTGATATGTTCTTTGACCTCCTACTCAATTCTATATAAGTAACACGAAACCAGAATATAACTGCGACCCTACAAGTCCCAGCCTTTGAAGAGTGTCAAGCCAAAGGCACAATACACTGACAGAAAAAATAAAACCAGAAGCACTTTCAATTTTTCTTCTGTTCTGAAAACACATGAAAGGGAAGGGATGGGGATGGAGTATCCCATAAAAGACATGTTCAAGTCTTAATCCATGATCCTGAGGGTGTGAACCTACTCGTAAGTAGGACCTTTGAAGATGTAATTATTTTTTAAGATATGGACTCACTTGTGCATAGGATCTTTGAGGCCAAATTGACTCAGACTGCATTTTTTTAAAGATTTATTTTATTTATTTATTTCTCCCCATCCCCTCATTGTTTGCTCTTGCTGTGTACATTTTCTTCCTTGTTTTTCCAGTCCATCTGTTACTTGACAGGTAATGAGGCTTTCATCTGAGACCAAGAGAACAAGACTCCTTTGCAAACAGTTTTGGGAAAGTATATACCCTAGTGGGTGGCTGCAGGGTTGGGTTGTAGATTGGACAGCTTGAACAAGCGGGTAAACTGAAACTGGGGTCTCCAATGTGGGAGGGAGGTGCCTAATCACTTGATCCACCTCCAGTCCCTGCTTCATTGTGTCTCTCATTATGTTTCCCCCCCTTGTGTCTCTTGTTGCATCATCTTGTTGCATCAGCTTGCCATGCCTGCCTGTCACATCAGCTCACTGTCTTGCTCGTCTTATTTAGGAGGCACCGGGAACTGAACCTGGGACCTCCCATGTGGTGGGAGGGAGCTCAATCACTTGAGCAACATCTACTTCCCTCAGACTGTGTCTTAATCCATATGTCTGGAGTCCTTACAGGCAAAAGAAATTTGACATGGCAATAGAAGCCAAAAGTCAGAAGAATAAAGAGGAGTAGACACAAGGAGAGGCAGATGGTCATGTGATGGCAGCAGAGAAATAAGCCAAGGAGCTCAAGGATTGTGACAAGCTAGCACCTGAAAGCTACAGACTACAGGAGAAAGCATCATATGTCATGATCTTGGTTTTGGAATTCTAGCCTCCTAAATCATGAGAAAATAAATTTCTGTTGCTTAAGCCAACCAATATGTGGTATTTGTCATAGCAACCCTGGCAAACTAAGTCAGGAAGGGAGCACTTTATAATGTGCAGCAAAACATCTTAATTAGTCTTTCTCTCCATCCTTTCCATTCTTTATTCCTAATCACCATTCTCTCTGAACCTGCCAACCCAGCCTTTGAGACTTTAACTCCTCCTACATATGGATTCATCCAACAAGCATTTATCTAGCACCTCTTCTATGTCATGTACTATTCTAGGCCCTGGAGCTACAGTGGTAAAAAATTAGATCACATTTCCTTTCCTGGTAGATCTTATATCTTGTAAAAAGACAGCTATTGCATTGGCGGGGTGCAGACTGTATAAAACACCATAAGCCCATATATGGACCAGAGTGGAATTTTTCACTTTCTGAGAGTGAAATGGGAACCATTAACAGTTTATTTTATTGTTATTCTGCACCTTATATTTTTTTCACTTAAATTTTCCTTTAAATAACATTCTATATCAGAATATATAAAGATGTTTCATCCTTTTTACCAACTATATAATATCCCACTTATTGACACATTACACTATATTTAACCACTCTCCTATAATTGCCTATTTAGATGATGTACAACCTATGATATAAAAATAATGTTTTAAAGAATAATTTGAGCAAATGTTATTTTAAACATACATGCTCTATTGTTAGGACAAATTCCTTAGAATATGAGTGTCTCTTAAATATTTCATATTCTCTTTCTTTGCAAAAGTTGAAAGACCAGGTTTGTATCTTCAGTCCAGAGCTCTCCCATGAGCACCAACCCACTGATCAACTATTTACTTAAAATATCTATATGACTATCTCAAACCTATTATGTCATAAATTAACTTCCAGTCTTTCCCATCATATAGATGGCACCTCCATTCACTCACAATGGAATATTATTCAGCCATAAAAACGAATGAAGTTCTGATACATGCTACAACATGGATGAATCCTGAAGTTGTCATGTTGAGGGAAATAAGCCAGACACAAAAAGACAAATAATTGTATGATTTTTATGATCTTGCTTATATGAAATACCTATAAGCAAACTTCATAGAGACAGATAGTAGATTGAAGGTTACCAGCAGCCATGGGGGAGGGGGTTGAAGAAGGCGTTGTTGCTTAATGGGTGCAGAATTTCTGTGTCAGGTGATGAAAAAGTTGAGGTAATGGATGTTAGTGATGGTAGAACAATGTTGTGAATAAAATTAATGCCACTGAATTGTACACATAAAATTGGTTAAAATGAGAAATTTTGAGTTGTATACATAGTACTACAATAAAAAGTAAGAGGAAAAAGATTAAAGGGAAAAACGAACAGTTTTATACAGCTGTGACATGATCCAGCTTATACCTTTAAAGGATCTCTCTGGCCACGGTTTAAGAGCAGAGACTTGGAGCAAGTGGAAGAAGAGCAGAAAAAGGTGGAAGACCATGGTCTGGCCCAGGATGGTGGCAGCGAAGGTAGTGAGTAATGCCAAGATTCTGGATATATTTTGAAGGAAATTCTGGGAGGACATGCTTTAGATAAAGAATGGCAAGTGAGAAAAAGAAAGGAATCAGAATGAACCTCAGATTTGGCCAGAGCATTTGGAATGAGGAGGCTGCCATTTACTGAGACAGGAGACCATGGGAGCAGTGGGGGGGCTGCTGACCATTTGTCATGCAAGTAGCTATGCTGCCCATTAGTCATGCAAGTAGAGCTGGCAGGGAACGTCTCAGCCCAGAAGGTCAATGGTGGAGATGTCAATGCAATGCAGGCATCCCTGCAGCAAGTCCAACTCATAAGGCTTTGTGAGCATCACAGAAAGTGTAAGTATTAGAAACTTTTTACCTTGTAGCTCTGTGGTCCATTTCTAAAGAAGGAAGAGTTGGACTTGTATAGACAATAGCATGTGCTATGGCCTCTTCCCAAGCACAGGGCCAAATTCCCACAAGAAGCAGCAACTTGGTCTGAAATGCTTGTACTGGTTTTTCTGAGAATGGATTTTTCAGTAATGGACAAGGCATTTAGTTTTATGCTAATGAAGGAAGAATCCAATATGTATATGAAGCTCACAGGGCAGAACATTGAACTGGATAATAAAAACAAACAGTCTTTTTCATACTCCAGGAGGGAAATCATAAATAGTTTCTTATCTGTGGTGAGAAACTACTTAGGTTTTTAAAAAAAATTCTTTAGGATTAGTTTACTCTTTGGCCCTCGGTCATTAAGTAAAATCGACTTTTCCTTTAACACAAAAGGAAATCATTTAACTATGGGCAGTATTTGATTTAGCCTTATTTCAGATTCCTTGCTGTCTTCCTGAGTTACAGTTCTATACGATCGTGGAAAGAACACTGAACTTGGAGTCAGAAAATCTCAAAGTTTTCAAAGTTTTCAAAGTTTAAGTCCTGTCTTCAGCGTACTGGGTATGATAATATCTGGTGTACCAGGAGCAGACGTGGCTCAAGCAGTTGGGTGCCGCCTCCCACATGGGAGGTCATGTGTTCGGTTCCCAGTGTCTCCTAATGAAGAAGAGCAGACAGCAAGCAGAGAAAACAAGCAGACACAACAAGTAGACACACTGAGCAGACAGAGTGAGCAGACAATGAGCAGACAGACAAGGGAGCCATCTCAGGATAAGGAGGTGTGGTGGGCCAGGGAGGAATATCTGGTGTACCTATTCATTAGGTATTTTGAAAGTAAATATAAGGATACAGTCATGAAACCATTATAAGTACAAAATAATTACAACTCTATTATTTTTCTCTCCATCTTCCTTGATCCTCTCCTACTTGAAACCCTCAGTGTATGAATATATTCTAGAGAAACAAATTAGAGTGATTGCTTGATTTAAAAGATTCTTGTAACGAATTGCCTTTTCTGAAAACTTCATTCCACTCAAACATCCAAGGAAAGAAGCATATGGAAAAGTTGCAAAACAGGTCCCAAAAAAAGGCAGTTGGAATCAGGTAGAAAGATATTTTATACCCATCCAGTTTAACTCTGGGCAGAGATGGAGTAAAAGGGCCTTCTTCTCTGCAAGATGGCTGGGGAGCAGGCCTTGCATTGCAATCTGACTTTAAATGGGTCATTTAAAAATGCATTCAGCATATTTTCACTTTAGCTCGTAGAGCTAGAAGATGAAAGGGCACAGATATTCTATAATTGCAGTTAAATTGCAGGTGGTAATTATAAATACCAGGCGATGGCCAGGTCTGGCATGGAGCAAGAGGAAGACATATGCTACAGCTTCTTTCCTTGGGGGCTGCTGGCTGATGCAGACACAGGAAGATCCTCAAAGGGCAGGAGGATGACAGCTCTTTCTTCCTTGAGCCTTTTGTAATTAAAGAGTTCTTCAGTGTCCTTTAACTTGCCTGCCCTTGGCTTTCCTGGAAGCTTGCTCTTGAAGTGCTGGTGACAGGGGAATATACTTCATAGAAAGGACAGGAGGAAGTGTTACTGAACTATAGCATGAGAAAAAGATGCAACTTTTCTCTTCCTTGGCTAGGATCCACTAAGCCTTGGGACATTGATTTATAATACTGTAGGACAAATACCCTTAATCTCAGGTCTTCTGTTAAGCAGTGGTTCACTGGACCCTGGCCCTTTTTATTCTAAAAAGTCCAATCATATTTTTCCTCTGAAAGAAGAAAACACTTAAAAGGTAGCTCTTTTTCACCCAAAACTAGAAAATTGTTTGAAGAGTTTATGATTTAGGAAAAGTGAGACTGAACCAGTTCAATTTATTTTAATTTTTTCTTAATTTTATTTATTTTCTACTCATTACTTACCTCTTTTATTTCCAGCATCACAGTAGCTATTTTTATGATCAACATTCATTTTTTAATGTTTTAAAATAGGTTATTTTCCTAGTGCTATGAGATAGTTTGCTTCTTTTAACAATTATGCGGGGGGTTTTTTTGTAGAGAGTCATCAATGAACTTGAACTTCAAAAGTTTTGTGTCTGGTTTCAGAATTTTAAAAAAGTACAAAGTCTCATAAAATAAATGTGGATGAAACCACACAAGAATCCTAGAATTAATATAAGGAATAAATAGTTTTGCCATCAAGCAGCCTATCAACATATCAAAACCAGGATAATAAAAGTACATAAATGGATTATTTGAATATTACATGCAATCCTGGCAATATAGTTCCTAAGACCCAGCATGGCTGTGGATGTACAGGACAATTTTCTTGTTCCATTGTCTGTGGATCTCTGACAACATCTTAAGGGAAAAAAAAAGAATAATATCCTTCACTACTGCCCTTGAGTGACAAAGCTGATGAAAAATAGTCATAGATAACTTGGGCAGACAATATGAGCATCTTCCACCCAACTTCAAGGTTATTAACAGGTGTCAATCACAGGTGGAAATCTAATCAAATCTTAATGTGTAATTCCTTAGGAAATGATAGGACCAATATCATCAGCTCCACCCCCTGCCCCCAAAAAACCCTCTCCTGGCACTTTGTTTTGTGGGAGCCCCGTCTGCATAGGAAAGGGAAAGTCACCTAAGTCCATTATTTTCCTAGGCAGGTGGTGCTCCACGAGCTTAAAGAGAGCTCCAGATGGGCAGGGATGATGAAAGAATCATCTGATTGAAACACTTCCCTCCTGGGTGTTAAATATTACATTTACTGTGGCCATGGAGCTGTTGAAACCAATAGAACTAATTAAGAGAGCTGATATCAGAGAGAGACTTGCACTAACTAACATTGGAGAAACATGCCAAAGGAATAGCAGTGACCTCTTGGAGGGCTGTGGGATACAGTGACTGCAATCTTGGAAGGGCTCTCTCCTCTGCCATAAACAAGAGAAAGGGAGTAATATTTGTCCAGGGACATTTGAGTTCTAATCTAAATCACAGTGAAGGGACAAATGGAAATAGAATAGACAGGGAAACTAGTTACAATGCCAATGAGTAATTTTTTTATTATTATAGTGTAAATGGCAAAAGTGAATCCTGCTATGACTGTAATATATTTATGATTCTTTTCTCATTCACAGATAAATACATTACCCAAACCCAAAATAATGTTCAGAATTCTATTTCCTATGGTGAACAGACTGACTTAGAAAATAATGTTCCTAAACTTTCACCCAGAAACCAAATCACATTGGTTGGTTGCCTTAGCCCATTTACGTACTCCTTACTTTGATACTGCCCAAAAGACTTTTTGCTTATTGTCTCAGTTTTCATGTCAACCACCATATGAAGTACGTATTTTTATTATTCCCACCCCACAGATGAGGAGACTGAAGGCTATAGAGGTTAAATGACAGCCCAATAACACAAGGTTAATAAATGTCAAAAGTCAGGACTCTAAAGCAAAGTGACTCTAGGGTCCATGATCTTAACAATTGCACCAGATTTCCCCCCAATTAATGTGTGTCTCTTCTCTACCCACTCTTAGTCCTTGATGGGGCTCCAGTTTGTAATGGGAAGCACTGTAAGTAGCTGTTTATCACCTGATGCTTAGAGCTAAGAGTAGATTGGGTGAAGGAAAAAGCATCTCATGCATTATCACAGTCAGAAGTTACTACTGCTGTCATTGAAGGTCACCCTCACATTTAGCAGATGATGGAGAATCTGATCCCCAGAGTGGAGAAGACTCAGCTTGCTCCAGGTCATGTCAAAGTTGCAACTGAGCTGGAATTCAAAGCCAGGTCTCTTGAATTTTAGGTCAAGGCTCTTCTCAAAACACTACACTTCTTTCACTAATATGGCAGCCCAGTTCTAGTCTCAGAATAAAGTTGGTATTACCCATTGGGTCCTGCATTTTCTCTGATGTGCTCAGAGCCTGAGTCCTCTAACAATGCATACCTCAGGCTCATGCTATGGGAATACCAGGCTGAAGCAATACTTAGGTGGCCAAACCTTTTCTGTACCTGAAGAATTTAAGGTTCTCTGGTGTCACATTTGCTCATTAATATCTATGCATAATCATTAATGTCTATGCATAATCACAAAATGCTTACCATTAAGTAGATTCCTTATCCTAAGGTCACTAGTCTGTAAAGAAAGTGTACTCCAGAACCAACAATGCAAAGTTTACCTTTTCTGTTCCATCCTTCTCTTTTGACTTTACGTTGCTTTAGTGCACTAGAGCAGGGATTTTCAACCTTAGCATTGTTGACTCTTTAGATCAAACAGTTCTTTACACATGGTAGGATGTTTAGCAGCATCCCTGGCCTCTACCCACTAGATGCCATAGCACCACCCAACCCACAAGTCTGGAAAATCAAAAATGTCTCCAGACATTTCCAAATATTCCTTAGGATAGAGAGAAAAACTGCCCCTATTTGAGGACTACTGGACTAGAAACTTTCTGAGACTTAGTACCACAGAGTCTTCTTTCTTCACCTGTAAAATGGAAGGTTTGGATGAGTTAAATTCTAACTTACTTCTCACTCTCAAATTCAATGATTCATCTCCTTCTCTGGGTCTGATATTACAGGACACAACTATGCTCCTTGACAGGGCAAATTAATGAACAAGTACAGGGACAATGCCAAGGAGGTCAGCTACTAGTGGAAAAGCACTCTGGAAGCTAAGGGGGCAAGTGATAAAGAGTTCACTAGAGAATATAGAAAGAAGAATTTTGGAGAGAACAATTAGTCCAGGCAGAAAAGGCAGAGCAGTCAGAAAGTCAGTGTATTAGTCAGCCAAAGGGGTGCTGATGCAAAATGCCAGAAATCGGTTGCCTTTTATAAAGGATATTTATTTTGGGTAGAAGCTTACAGTCACAAGGCCCTAAAGAGTCCCACAGAAGGTACCATAAGAGGTACTTTCTCACCCAGAGTCTGTTGCCACATGTTGAGCAAGATGGTGGGCGATGTGTGCAAGGGTTCAGTCTTCATCCTTCTCCCAAATCTCCATGGTCCCAGCTTCTTCCAATCTCAGCTGCAGGCTGGGACAAGTATTGTCTCTCTCCCAGGTCTCGTTTCTCTCTTCGGGCTCAGCTGCTCTGCTCTCTCCACAAGGACGTGTGTAAACTGTCAGGCAAATGGCTCATCTCTCTTCCCAGGGCCTCTGCCGTGTCTAATGGAGCCTTTTCTGTGTGCTTACTTCCAGGGTTCCAGGATCAAAACTCTAACTTTCTCCTCTGCCATGTAGTTTTCTCTGCCATGTCATTTTCACGTCCTACTGACATGGCCCAATCAAAGCCTTAATCATTATTTAATCAAGTAAAAGTGAAAGCTCTGAATCCAATCCAGTCTAATATGCCCAGAGGAACAGACCAGCTCACAAACATAACCCAATATCTATTTTTGCAATTCATAAACAATATCAAGCTGCTACAGTCAGAGAAAAAACATGAGTATCTAGAGAACAAAAGAGGTAAGACAGCAGGTAAATGAAGGATTGCTTTGAAGCAGTCTGCCTGAGTGTGAGTTTTTGTTGGTTGAGATTTAAGAGGGACCTTAAGTAACAGAACCAACACCTTCTTCATATGATGCTATCTATGCATGCAGGAGACAGTCAAAGCATTTACTTACCTGGTGTAGGTAGAAGAGTATGTTTTGTTTATGTATTTAGCACACATTTTTGGTCACCTATTGTTTGCAACATGCTGTCTTTGGTAACATGAGTTATATGAAGATTAGCTAGATAGGATCTTTGCCTCAATAGAACATAAAATCTAGAAAGGATGATGTAGTGGTACCCAACTAATAGAAGAAAGTAAATGACAGCCTGAGGGATGGGTAGGCACAATGCTTAGTGTGGACTCAATATGTAACAGCTAGTCTAACTTATAAAATGGCCTCTTTGCACGAATGCTACCATTTTATCCAACTGGAAAGATCTAGTGTACAGGATTAAGCCCTAGAATCAGGACCGGATATCAAGGGGTCATTACTCCTTGGAGTATGATAGATTGTTGACTGCAGTTTTAGTAGGAAGAGTTGAATTCCATTATGTATTCTCAGAACACAAGTATGTCAACAGCCCACCAAGTAAAAGTGTTGCCAAATGTCTGTGTACTTTTAATTCTGCAATTCAACAATATATGGCCCCCTAGAAGAATAAAACCCTTTTAAAGACTGTGAATGAAAATAGAATTGCATATTAATTCACAGCAAATTCACCTCTTGGCCCATCCTCAAAGTATACCCTTACACTGATCAGCAAATATATGCCAGCTTTTATCTGAAATAAAAAGACTTTCCAGGCTTATTTCTTTGTTAATATACTTCTGTCTTGATCTAAAGTGAACCTTCTCCTGCCATAAACAAGAATAATTTGGCGGCTGTGCTTTTGTGAGTCCTAAAGCCTTTCCTTTAGCAATCTTGATGAGCATGTGGGGTTGTGTTCTGCATACCAATAGCCACTCCAAGCCCGAAAAAGAGGTAGTCGACCCAACCCACACCATCTGTGGTCTCAGCTAGATTTGTGGCATGTCTCCCTGAGCTGAAGCAAGCCTCCCTCTGTCTCGAGTAAGTTGAGAATCAGAAATAAAAAATAAATTAAGACAAGTAGGCAAACATTAAAATGAGTTGTTACAGAACGTTTGTGTAGATTCCAGTCTTCAATGTCAAGAGAGCATCATTCTGCTATAACGGCATCTTTTCATGAAAGCACTTCATGGCAGACAGTTATAAATAAGCAGCTAGCAAAAGAAATGATAACATGAAAATGGAAACCAAGTCACTGAGGAGCTTTGTTATTGCTTAGACAAAGCATCTGCGACTCTGAAGAGGGAAAGGTGAACAATAACAATGACGAAAAGAAATCCAGCTATTGTATTGCTGTCTCGTCCATGTCAACAGAAGATCTGGCTCTAGTAGGCTGACAGGTTGTCTGGATAAATAGGTTAGGGCCAGAAATGTTCATTTGTGATGTGAAGTTTCTTCTCCCAGCCTGTATCAGGAGCTCCAGAAGCACTGACGAGGACAGCAATGGCTCCATAAATCAGTGAGGGCATTTTGTCTGTTTGAAAAGCATTATCTCAGCATTTGTCCAGGCAATTTTGAAGGACTCTCTCCCTCTCCCTTATCAGAGAGCAACAGCTTTAATGCAGATAGGTATCCTCTAATGAAAATGCAAACAGAAGTCTTCAATCCTTGTAGGTTTCAGTTAATAATTTAGTTATATGTTCCGTGGCATTTCTATCTACATTAGAGCCTTTTGTGCACCCCCTACATTCCAAAAGTGGCCACAGTTCAACCACAGTTTCTGTGTCCTTTGCAGCCCTCCTCTTGAGTGGAGATGAGAACGCTGGCCTGGGGTTAGAAGGAATTCTTATTCACAGACAGATTCACCTAAAGGCTCCCAGCCTTGTTTACCCCAGTTTCCAAATGGGATGCTTAAACGTGAAATATAGCACCAAGGAGGCTTTTATTTTCTGCTGAATTATTAGTAGCTATTTTTGAGAGAGTCTTCTTTCAAGGAAACCCAGCTCTTCCTCTGGGCAGTAAGTGGTCTATGATCTATTTCATGTAGAGTGGGGTTAGGCAGCAGAGCAGTGTGGGGGCAAGAGTAAGGAAGGATGGCTGATTTGAAAAGCATTGGGTCCTTCTGGAGGAGCATATATTTGTATTTATGTTTATGTATTGTATATTTACTTTTCACTTCAATCTCCTCTTCCCGCCCAAGCAGCTGACTTTGACATGTGCTCCATTGTCGGATGCTGGATATGTCATTTGTGCTTACATTTGCTTTGCAGTTTGCTATTTGAAGTATCATTAGTTGCTTCCTCATCCTGGTTTTACCATCATCCCATTTGCCATCTGGATGTAGTGCGCTGTTATACGCACTGCAGCCCCACATTCACAATTATGTAGCTCCTTATACTGCTGGGGGTTTCGTTTTTTTCTTTAGAAAACAAGGATGTCATGTGCATAAAAGCTTCATCACTGATTTTACCATCTAAGGCCTTTGATAAACACTTTGAGACTATTTCTAGCTCCCATCATATTTCTAGCAGCAAGTTTGCATTATGGATTTTCATGGAGTTCTACGGAGTGTTCCAGAATTTGCTAAGTGGGTGCCATGCTTGCTGTCTAGAAACCTTTCACTCCCAAGTGGACAGTCTCAACATATACTGTTAATAAGATGCAACCACACAGTCCACGAAAAATCTTTTTCTCTCATGAGCTTTTGTCTGCAGTAAATTGATAATATTGTTAAATTGGTATGAGGGTATATATGTGTTATTTTGCAGTTGGAGCAACTGTTAGCATTGAGAATAAGGAATTTTGAACATTTATATGGTTCAATTTGGCCAGACCCATACTGGATGCAGATAAAGTATTGTTACTTCAAAAAGATGTCATTGAACAGGTTTATTTTTCTACAAACTTATTCCCCTTTTTGTTTTATGGCATGACAATTCCAATTGCCATGGCCAAAAAACTCAAAATCCTCTTTGAGTCCTCCTTCTTCTTCTTCTAAATCACATCCGTCATCAAATCTTAATATTTTCCTTCAAAGCATCTCAACATTCAGATTCTCTCCCACACTATTTTAGAACAATTTCTGAATTTTTGCAACTATCTCTAAGGTGATCTCCTTACATTTGGTCTCTGCTCATTTCAATCCATCTGCCCACTCATTAATCAATGGCTCTGACATGCACATATCATCAATATCTTTTCTTCATTTCCTAAACCTGGAAATCCCTTCTTTGTACCATTTAATTATATAAATCTTATTGACACATCATGACCTCTCTAATAAAGCTCTCAGCCACTACCTTTAGTATGAATAAAACATTTTCTTCTTTGAATTCTGTATCTCTAATTAGCACCACAGTTACATAATCAACTCTTTTCTTAATTATCTAAGTATGCATTTTTCCCTATATTTTAGTTCTAGGTCTTGCATTTCATTTTCAGCCACTACTTCATCTAGTGTAGAGTTGATTGAATGCACATAGTAGGTGAACAACAAACCTTTGATTGTATTTCCAAGCATATCTCTAAACCATAAAGGTTAAGGATACTTAGAAGATTCTTAATGTATCTAACAACCCACTATACATCTATAGCATATAATATGTTCAAAATTATTTTAGCCTAATAATATTTTGTTTTACATTATATCTTTGGCTAACAGACATTAGTGGTTAGATTCTGACTGAGAATGACCTTTATCAGAAAATTATGCTCACAGTTCCTGATTTTGATTTGGGCATTTAATATTTTTCTCTGTATCTTGGTTATGAACCATGATCCATTTAATTAAAATCCACTTTTAGTTACAAAAGAAATCAACAATCTGAAGAAAAATGAAATGTCACATTCTTTGACCCTCTCCCTTGAGTGCTCTGAATTTCTTATTGAAGCATTTGCTGAAGGCATTTATATACCCTTTTCATCAGAAATAAAACCTAACACCAGCTGAGTCAGAATCAAATCTTGAACATGTTTTACTTTCATGTTTTTCAATCCTAGTGGCATATGAGTTCATGTTTTAATTACCATATGCATATAGGCTGTACATGTTTCAAAGCTTAGGGACAGAATGGCAAAATGCCACCAAATGGACAAATGCCCAAGAGAATGGGAAGTAGCTCCAAAAACACTGTTTTATGAAATTTCCCTTCTTTATCCGGGACCCTATGAGGTTAGGGTAAGTTTACCCAAGTGGCTAAACATTTTGATGTTTCAGTTTGTGGCTCACTTGCAGGCCCTAGTCTAATGAGGGAAAGGGGAGGAATTTATGATGCCGCTTCAGTACTCTGGACAGCTCCTGCTGCCTGCCTGCCATGGAAAAGCTTCATCAACAGATTGTTAATTTCCCTCCTTTCTCTCTGAATAGCATTATGCCTTCTGGCAAGAGCAGAGCGTTGCATCAATCCACACACTCTCACCTGTGGACATGTGAAACTGTCTAATAGGCTCCTGCTTTTTGCCCCACTGGGCTGTGACTGAGCAGGGAGACAGAGCTGCACAAGTTGCTAATTGTCTCAGCCTGTAACTCTTGAATGATGAAAAAGATTAAAAGGGAAGGAAAACAGCTATTATATCTCTTTCTTGAAAAAACTTGCTCTGTGAAAGGCTCATTAACATCATTAGTGTTCCATTAACCTCTAGCCAGACAAATAAGCTGGAGGTAATTTCAGTGCATGGGGAGAGAGAGAGAGACAGAAAATGGAATTTAAAAATTATCTGGGTGTAGGTGACATTTTCAAGCTACCTCGATTGAACATTTGGACAGACACCAGCAACTTGACTTACTTTCGTGCCAGCCAGGTATTGGAGTTCAGCCAGAACTCTGGCTGCTAGGAAGGGCTGTAGGTAATAGCAAGTGGGGAGATTCATTGATTGGGACAAAATGAAATTCATTTTAACACAACAACACATGAAATCTTGCAAAGGAGCACTGTGTGATACAATACCGCTTAAAAAATGTCTACTACAAAATTATGTTCCATTGTATGAATAAAAGGCTTTTTCACCTTGTAATTTTTCCCCATCACATTTTGGTTTATTTTAAACCTCCCCTCCAGGCCTGGACCTCCTCCTGTGATCTCCTCTCACAGAGTCTTCTATAAAACTGGAATTTGAACACAAAGCATTGTTAAGACTTTTTTTTTTTTTTTTTTTTTTAGGTTTTATGGTATAGAGAGGGTGATTTTGTAGATGGATGAAAGACAACTTTGGCTGTCAATTCCAAAATACAAAGTGAATTTTGGTAACACAGTTTTTCTTTCTACAAAAAGAAGATGCCCTAAGTACTCTGTGTGAAAAATAGCAGACATGTAAATTTTTTATCAAAGTGTAAGAAGTAGTAAAACTAAAATCTCAGAATTATTTAATATATGACAAAACAAATACACAAGTTAAAGATATCTATCTTCAAGTAGGAGTCCCCAGGTCACTGTTAGAATAAAATAGCATTGGATTTTTCAGTGTTACTTTTAGGTGTATACATGATTTTTATGTCCTTAATTTTGTATTCAACTATGAGAAGTTGATGACAATATTTAGCCTACCTTAATAGAGATGCTTTCCTCAGTGGCCACTGATCATTCTCTCTTGTACTCTGCAGCGAGGTCAGGGGATGCTGGCTCTTCTGAGAACTTGATAGGGTTCCCGGGGCTCTGACTCCTGCTCCATAGCCCATAGAATGCATAATGGGTCATAAACCCATCTCATATTTGGACATACATTTGGAAAGATTTCACAGTTGCCATCTCTCCCGCACATAACCTTAAAGAGTCAAAGTCAAGCTTGATTAGTCTCCTGGCATAGTTGTGTGTTTAAGATCCTTTCTCATTCCTGAACAATTCTGTTAGCCTTACAGTTCAGCCCCTTGTGATTATAATTCAGGAGCCATTTCATCAGAAGTTCCAAGTAAAATTGTCCTTATTAGCATTCCAGATAAATTTTCTCTCCTTCCTTGGATTTGGAAAGAGAACTTTAAATGTAGCTCTACCTTAAGAGACTCAGGGTAAGGTCAGAGCCTTAAATACATAGCCTTTCTGAATTTTCCCTTGAAGTTATCAAAACCTTCCTTTCATCACATTTCAGTTCATTTATTTACTCCCTTTCCATAAAATGCCTCACTATTAGCTATTTTGCAAGACACTAATGATATAAATACCATCCTTTCCTCCCTAATTCTTCCCCATAACCCAATTCTGAGATGATTTCACTCATTCCCTTTGGCTGCTTAGGTCTTGCAGTTTATCTTGTCCTATTTCCCCTGGACAGAAACAGATGTGCAGTTGCAAAAAACATTTACATTAAAATCATCTTAGCCTCAGCAAATCAGCCAACAGGGCTTTTTATTGGAATATGTGTATTGGACTATCTTACTCACCAGATGAGGAAATGAATGCAACTCATCATGTATCGATCCAGCAAAATATTGCCTGGCACCAAGAGAACAGCTAGGTGAGCAATGTGCTAATGTTGAACTGTGACACAACCATTGCACGTAGACCTCCAGCCTCTTAACGACACTGTTGATTTTTCCTTTGGGGATACAATGTGCTATATATGACAGGATAATCGGTTTGGGTTTCATACATAATTGAGCTCTGTGTACTAAATGCCAGCAGCCAGATGAAGAAATATTTATCCAGACCTGCAGGTAATTGAATGCCCAGCATCACTAAGGTAAAAATTTTAATGCCGTATACCAGTACTCTCTTTACATCCATGTTTTCATGAAATCTCCTTCCCAAGCTCAAACATCTGCTATGTACATGCTTCAAGACCCTGCTGTTGCTAACTCTATTCCAGCATCTCAAGAGAACTTTAAGGCAGGTGTTTGAATGTGTAAGCATATAGTTTATTCCAGACATTGGCTCCCTAATAAGTTGTCATTTAGTGCTGTCTTGCTCTCTCCTGCCATTCGAATAAGCAAGAAATCTTCCTTAGTTCTGGTGATTTGAGCTTTCATACAGACCCTTGCTTCAAGAGAGAAGTATCAAGGCATCATATACTAACAAGATAAATAAGGGCAAAGCTACTTCCAAGGAACATTACTTTGTAGAAACGTCAGCAATGCCATGTGTCACATACTGCAGGTCATCAGTTAAAGGTGTTACAGAGGTTAACAAGGCAAAGTGATGGGGAGAGGATGTGGTTCAAGTGATTGAGTGCCTGCTTTCCATGTACAAAGTCCTGGGTTCGATCCCCCGTACCTCCAAAAAACAAATGAAAAAAAAACAACTTTCATTGGGGAGCATATTTCTCAGTGGTTGAGCGCCTGCCTCCCATTATGAGGTTCTTTTGTTTCTCCTAAAATAAAAACAAAAGAAAACACAGTGATATGCATAGGGACTGGAAAGGTTGATCTGGGGACTTTAGGGAACTTGTCAGGGGTTGTAGACTTGAAAATAATATCTGACCATTTGCCCTTGGTTTGGTAGATTTTCATTCTGGAGTTTTCAGAGTCCTAAACCTTGTCTGATACATTTGGCCTTTAAGTCAACAATGTATTCATTGTTGGCTGGGTGGCTGGGTGCTTTGTGTTCAATGTTTTCCTGTGGTTTTCCTTGACTCAACCAAGTAACACATCTTCATTTAAAGAACTTCAACCTGAATGTCTCAAAGGCAAAGTAACTAACAGCTATTCTCACATCACCCAGAACAGGTAGATAATTATATATGCACCTATATTTTTTAAGAAACAGTTTATCCCAGAACTTTACTAGAGTAAAGTTATTAAAAGGATGCTAATATTTAGATACACCAAAGCTTCCTAATGTTAGCAGTGACATCATGGCTACCAAAAATCAAGATGACCTGAAACAATGCAGCCACTCATCTTATTCCTTGGTTCATATTTTTTTACATTAGTTTTATAAGAGTCATCATTTGTGTTTGTTTAATTAAATTGGATTGACTGAAGTTAATGCAGAAATGGCATTTGCATTGTAGATCCTTCTTTTAACATACCATTCAAGAGCTCTGATGGGCGATTGTTAAGGAAATAAGGGCAGATTCCTGACTCTGGCATAAAAAGCTCTACAAAATCTATACCTAACACTAGTCAGCCACTTCCCCTGGAAAGCAGTCCTCTTCTCCTGTAGAGCAGTATTTTTAATCTACATTTAATGGATACCTGTTATTTGGTTACTACTGCCTTTTGAGGCAGAACTGGATTTGAATTCAGGCTCCAACATTTTCTGACAATAATATCAAATCTCATATATCAGTGTGAGGATTAAATGGAGTATTAACCATAAGTAACTGAAGGTTGCCCAGGACACATAACAGGTGCTCAATAAATTATAGTCTTTGCCATTTCTATGAATTCATCATGGATTTTGGTTATAATTTACAGAACCAAACTCACACTTGCTTAGGAAAATAATATAATTTATTAGAAGGACATTGGGCATTTCTTAGAGACAAACTGGGATAAAAAAAAAAAAAGATAGAGCTGGGCCTCAGGGATAAATGGCACTAGAAACTCAAGTGCTGTTACCAGAACTCCTCTCTCTTGCTCACGCAGTCTCTCATTCTCTCTCTATCCCTCTCTCACTCTCACTCCCTCATTCTCTCCCTCTCTCTTTCCTTTCCTTGTTTCTGTGTGTTGGATTTATTATCTCCTATTATAAACCAATATCCTCTGCACAGAAAGACAAAGATAATTGACAGCTCTTGAAATTTATTTTGTGATTGACTCATATTCCCTGTGGTTCTCAGTTCAAAAGTTTCAGGAAAGGTTTCCCTTTGGGGCACCTTGGATTAGATATCTATCGCTGTGCCAATTAATGGGGCTCATACATCTGTGCATGGGGTCAGTCCCAGGAAAAAAAGATTATTGTGAGATGGGGAATGGCAAGGATTATTCACTACAGTTATTTTAGAATCTGGACACACAAAGATGACAAAACTAAATCCATGACGTCAAAGAAATTAAAATTTAGTAAAGCAGTCAGACAAGGATAGAGTTATAAAGTAATCATTATGAGTTAAATCAGAGATATGTGGAAAGTTCTTTGACAGTAAAGACAAGGGACATCTAAAGTGTGCTGGGGGCTAGGAGAGGTAGGAATGGTGGTGACTCATGGAAAGTGGGCTGAATGTTACACACATGTGCAGTGAAGTGGTATTGAGGGTAAAGATATTCCAGGCAAAAAAAACATCATTTGCAAAAGTGCAGAAATCTAGAAAAGCACTGTCTTTAGAAACTCCTGTTTATAAGGTCCCATTAGATCCTATAGAAATTGAGGGCTATTGGACTGAAAAGCACCTGAATCTGCATACCTTGGCTTGCCTTCTATGTGATGTGCAGGCTTTGGACTATGGATTATTGCTGATGGGATCCATTCAAAGACTTCAATTAGAAAGATGATATAATCAGATTTACTGTTTAGAAAGTTCATTTTGATATGTGGAGGTCAAACACAATGAGAGTGTGAACTATGAACCATGGGGCTGGAGAGAAGTAATCCTGGCTATCATAATGAGTTAGAAATGATAAGACCTGTTGGTCTAGCTGATGTCAGCTAGATGAAAGAATGAGAAATCAAGGGTAACACTCAAGTGTCTGGCGCAGGCATTGGATGCATGGGGTAGAGTGGAAGAGAAGAACGGGGCTTAGGAGAGGAAAGTTGATGAGCTCATATTTGCATATGTGGAGTTGAGATGCATGCGAAGTAGGCTATAAACCCACCCCTACTGCTCTTTGCCTCCCTGCTGTTGACAATCCTCAGTTTCTGAGAGTTCTTCACCATGCAGGACATCCTATGAAGGGTATTTGCATAGACTCTTAGGTAATTCCTCTGATTGCAGATCTATTTCCACTACTTTTCACCAAGTTAAGTGTGCCTTATCCTTGAATTATAAGTCAATTATTATCTCCATAGGGATGCCTTCCTTCCCCCTGCCTTGTTTCCCCCTACAGTATGGAGTCATGGCACCAGGTACCTCTCCTTCACAACAATATCACAGCTACAATTTTGGGTTTACATGAGTCATTGATAATTATTCCCCCCCCCCGCTACTAGATAGCAGGCTCTGTGCGGATAGAGAAACTATCACCTTGGCTCTCCATTTTATCTGCAATGCTTAGAACAGTGCCTGGCACATGATATGTGCTGAATAAAGATGTGCTTATCAAATCATGGCAAGTAGAGGTCAGATTTGGAGTGTTAACGTGAACTTTCTATCACACTGTCCCTTCTGCTCCCATTTCCTCCCCCAATGTTTCTATCCAAAAATAAGCCAGTGGATAATTTAAGGGTTGGTTGATGTTCCTCCTCAATGAAGCTTCCGTTGTAGCTTTAATTCCAAATGTGTTCCATTTTTCTGAATTTCAACTGGAAGTTCAAGAAGTCATTCATTGGATATAGTCATATTCCTCCTTATTTCTCATATTCTCCCTTGTCACACCTAGTTTATATGCCCTTAGAGAACAGGAAATTGTCAGAAGTCTTCTGTTTTGCCTTTAGCACAGAGACTGTTGTTATTACCTGGTAAATGCTCACTCAATATCTCCAAACAGAGGAGTGTATTCAATAGTTAATACAATTAATGCTTAACCCTAAAGACATTTATAATATTATAAGGAGTATAGGATGAAAATGTATAATTTTACGTATAAAAATAAATTTAACTTATCTATCTAGGTAAGTAAAACTCCCTTCAAAGAGATTACCTTGAGGAATGACACTACTGTTATTAAAATATTTTCATTGCTCAGAATATACTCAGAATTCCTCTTTTGATACACATAAGGTTTGACATATTTCAGGTGCTATCTGTATATCTATACTTATCACATAGTAGCAATGATCTCAACAGACAGTCCTGTTCTCTTACTATTATCAGAAAGAATCACTCAAGATCAACTGTTCATATGTTTTGGCAGTTGTCCTTCAAAATTTAATGGGCCTAGATCCAACAATTTTATAGAGTGGGTCAGATCATTCCATTACATTGTGATACATTTGGCAATTGGTGCATATCAGAGGGTTCACCCAGAAACTATGTGACTTAACGTTAGCCTTCCTGTGGGAACTTTCAGAGATGTTTTTTAATACTGTGATCGATGCTTGATATCACTTGCTTGAAAATTTTCTAGAATAAAATTATTGAAACTGGGGGGCAGATGTGGCTCCAGTGGTTGGGCATCCATCTTCCATATGGAGGGACCTGGGTTTGATCCCCTGGACTTCCCGGTAAAGATAAAGAAAAAATATAGAAGTCGTGCGGGCCACCAGACCCCGCTAGTGGGTGAGCCCCCCCAGGCCCTGCTCATGGGTGCGCCGTAAGGCTGCATGCGCGGGTACACCACCTGCCCCTGTGAGCAGGTGAGCCCCCCAAGCTCCACCCCACAAGCGGGTGCACCATCAGGCCCCGCCGAGCCACGCAGCAAGATGATGACATAACAAGAGAGTGACACAGGGGAGAATCAAGACAAGATGTACCAAAAAAACAGGAATTAAGATGGCACAGGTGGTAGGACGCCTCTCTCCCACATTGGAGGTTCCCAGGATTGAACTCTGGTGAAGACAGGAGGATAAGGATGAGAAGAGAGGGCAGGAAACAGACACAGAGAATTGCCCAGTGAATGGACACAAAAACAGCAATAACGGGGGAGTGTGGGGGGTGGGGTGGGGTGGTAAAAATGGATTTTAAAAAAAGTAAATAAATAAAGAAATAAATCTTTTTTAAAAGAAATTATTGAAACCATGCTTTATATATTGGAACATGGGGATTTGATCACTCATTATCTACATTTTATAAGAAAAGCCAAACTTATCCTTCACTCATAATGTGGCCAAAGTCCCTGGGTCTCCCTGTATTTGGTAACGCAGACCGCCTGCATTTCAGTTGCTTACCAGAAACATAACTTGACTTTTCTTTTGTTCCACTCAGTAAAAATGTGGTTGCAGGAAGTGTTTGTTATTTATCAAAGTTATATCATTAATCAAATACTGATTTAAAACCAAGACAAACTGCATGTTTTTTCCTGTTATCAAATTATTTGTAGTAATTCTCTTTGGTATTGTAATCTAGTTCATCACAAGCCAATGGCAAAAGAAACAGAGGATGAAAGTTTCTACCTTATATTTAAAGGTGTTGTTGAAGAAAGTGTCCACTAGCACAGTCCCTTACTGTGGGCCCAGCAACTCAAAGTAGAGGCAAAAACTGCCCTTCCTCATGAGCACGGCATTCGTAGTCACTGGATTATGCCCATTGCATGGAAGAGGAAAGTATGGCTTATAGAAATTATGTAATGTGCTAAAGTAACACAGTCAGCAAGAGGAAAAGGTGGGATTCAAGCTCAGGTCTATGGGACTTGGTAAGGCATTCACTCTTTCCAGTTAATGAAAAAACATGGAATTTCCTGACAGGGCTTGGTAATGAGAAAAGCTGTAGTTCTCCTGAGAAATGGGCTCATTTTGAGTTTATGGACTACTTGCCTATAGTAAGTAGATATTTTTCTCTTTTGTTCGGATGATAGAAAGCAGAGTCAAATTTGTCACCTACTCCTAACATTCACAGAAGACTTTATCACATAGATAATTGTACTAATTTTCTATGTAGCTGCATTTATTTCTCACCCATATCTTCTCTTCACACTAATTTTCTCATACATTTATTTTGTCATCTATTTCGTGCACTTTTGCATTCTTTTGCAAATCCAATTTGATAATTATAGTTTACACCTTTTACTCACCTATACCATCTCATTTGAATCTCCAATAATCTGGTAAGGAAGATATGTTCTCATTTTACAGATGTGAACTCTGAGTTTCAGAGTATATAAAAAATAGCGTTGAATATCAGCCTTTGCCTATGCAAAACATTCCTCCTCTTGCAACTTTCTAGTAGGTTGAAGCATGTCCCAAACACTGTTCACTGTACATTAGGGTATGAGATGTATTAATTAAATGCTCCTAAAAACTTTCTTTAAAAATATTCTGTAGTCAAATACACTTGCCAAAGAATTTATAACATCTCTCTCAGGAAGTCATACAAAATTAACAAGATAAACTCACTAAGAAGTCCAGCAGTAAATAAGCCTACTAAATAAGTTTATAAACAGTGGGTTAAACTGGTGTTTTTTTTTAAGGTTATTTAGCCCAAAACTACCCCTTTCACCTTTTTTTTTTTTCCTTTTCATTTAAAATGCCTATTAATATCTTCCTGGAAATAGCTATTCTAAAAAGCACAGCTTGGAAAAGGGAACAAAAATGTCTAAACGGAAACATAAGTGGCATCTCAATCCCGCTCTCAGCTCTCTGCTAGCCGGCAGTGTGACCTTCATTCACTCACTTAACCTCTTTGGGTCTTAAGTTCGTCATCTGTTAAATTATAGGTTTGAACTGGTTGATCTCAAGCTCCCCTCTCAGCGCTAATATTTTTGATGTCTGATTCTAAGTGCAAACTCATTTGAGGAAGATTCAAGTGTATCTTAGGCTCTGAGGGTTAGTGTAGCATCCAGAAGAGTTTTGATTTGGGAGGAAGCTCAAAAACAGCGAGGATGTAGTTTGTCAAGATATATTATGGTTCCCCTTCAAGAGCATAAAAAAATGAAGGGAGAATATCATAGCCCAATTACAGGACTGAGTGTGGGGAAGAAGGAACTTAAAAATGGAGGCATATGTCCTGAATCAGAATATCTGGCTACGGGAAGAAGAGGGCATAAAGACAATGAGGATATTTCATCAGGCAATGAGTTAATTTTTTTATTGCAAAAACTTACCTGCATATCCTTTCCTATTTATATTATTCTCTAACTTGTAGCAAGCTAAAAGGGGAAAAAAAGAAGGTATTAAAATCTTGATGTCCCTTACAAATTGAAAAAAAAAATCACATCACATTTTATGTCAGGCTTTTAAAATGGGGAAAAATAATTACACCTCGAATTGAGAACATTGTTTGACTGTAATATCTCTTTTCAAGAAGATTCAACTAATTCCAGATTTAGAAAATGAAAATGTGTTCATAGAAACCATCAGAGCAAGGCAGATGGAATAAGGTATTTGAAAATCTTAAAGCTGCACTTGAATTATCACCTTTGTATCTGCATATTTGAAATATTTTATTAAAAGCCTTTCTCTAGCAGTGTTTTAGATCATCTTCTGAAATACACAGAGAAGGATCATTAACTGTCCTCTATTTTCTCAGAGGTCTGAATGAAGAGAAGAGGGATTTATGCTGCAGCAGGAAGGAGCTGAGTTAGATATTAGATGAACCAACAGGTTACTTACAAACTGTAACTACCTTCCAACGATGCCTTGGCAACTGCAAAATTAGCATATACATAATCTCTTCAATTGCCTTCTACTTTTAATAACTCATTCTCAGGTTGGAGTTCCTACTAGGACTCAGGAAATCTCTTTTCTCTTTTGCTTCACCTCCCAGCCTAGAATGTCTAATTATGTCTTTGCCCAAATCCCAGCTCTTCCTTGAGGCACACATGGATCTTTTCTTCTTTCTGTATATGTGGTTCTTTATTATACTTACATAACTGCTTTTTATTCATCAGTAGAATACGCTTTGGCACTAAGTCCACGAGTCTATACCTGGTGTTAAATAGGTTACAGCATTGCTTTATTAGTTAATTGCTTGATTTATCTTGCCAAATACATCGCAAGCTCTTCCAAATCAATTCAACAAACTGAGTGTCTTCCCTTTGTGCTGGGAAGTGATGGGACCATAAAGATAAAGAAAACACCACCCCGGGTCTCTAAAAGCTGGTGTCTCATGTTGTGGACAGCACGCAGTCACTAATATAACAGAAGACTGCGTGCAATCCCGTAATCAGCAGAAGCTGCATGGCAGAGGGGCAACTGAGAGCCTCTGGACTATGTCTCAGGCAGATCTGAATCCCCACTGTGCAGAATAATGCTTGGCCCATAGTAGGCACTCATTAAATACATTTAATTGCAGGAAGTAGTGAAGAGAAGAATATCCTTTGACAGGCAAAGACACCAGGGAAAGAAAATGAAAAAAGAGCCATGAGAATGTAAACAATGAGTAACTAAGATTGTTAGTTTGATAAGAAAGGAAAGTAACTTTAATTGGTTTTACATGAAGGGGAGTGGAAGGATATTAACCTAAAAATGTAGGTAGTAGCAAGACATTTGAGCCCTTCCGTAATATAATATGAGATTTACTCATTCTGTAGGTAACAAAAGTTAAGGTGGACTTTGAGCAGAGGAATGATGTGATTGGTTTTTTGTTGTTGTTGTTTTGTTTTTTTTATGACAGTGTATCAGGCTTCTTGTAATAAATCTATATTGGGTTAGGTGCACGGTAGATACCCAATGCCTGAATTACTGTTTGCATTCCATTAAAATAAAAAGGGGGGTGTTTTTAAACAGAAAAATACGGAAATCACATTTATAAAAATCACTAATAGAGCATGTCATCTCATACGCATAGAATGGAAGGATACGGAGGCCCAGGGAGTCCAGCTCCATCAGCACCCCGACCTCTTGCTTTCAAGTACCTTCCCCCTAGCCGCTTTAGCCTCCCAGGTTCCCTCCAGGAAGACAGGCTACATACCCCAGCTAGGCTTCCTCTCCCAGCCTAATCTCCTTTGATTTCAGTTGAAAGGATGAAGCGCTTCCAGGTTTTAAGTTAAGACACCTGCACGAGAAGCCTGGGTCAATATTTACCTACCAGGTATGAAGTTCTCCGTATCTAAGCTGAATCTTTCAGCTGAGGTTGAAGATCATTTTAGAGGGAAACTAAAACTTGGATTTGAAAATTGACCTTCTTAAATTTTAATTTTAGGTCTTAAAACATTAATGGTTAAGAATGACAGATCAAGTGGTCTTTATCGAGTGCCTGGTGGGTGCCACGTGGCGCACAGTAGTCTGAGCTGTGGCAGCCGGCGGCTTGCTTGACTCCTGGTTCTGCCACTTTCTCTCCGTTTGCTCTTAGACGAGCTATTGCCCTCCCCACCAAGTCACTTTCTTTGTCTGGAAAATGAGTCTAATAAAATCTACCTTCCATGTCTCTTTTGTACATTAGATACAATGTATAATCTGGTCTCTTCTTGCCACTTAAAAATAGTCCAAACGGGTCTTGCCTTCAACGAATTTGCCATCTAGTTAGGGAGACAAGGAGGGAGAAAACAAAAAGTTAATTAGTAATAAAAGATTAAAATAAAAATTCCTGACAACAATAGAAAAGTTGTCACAAGGTTGTATAAGATCAATTGTTACCTGAATTCTATATGCAGTAAGAATTCAAAGAAAGGAGAAAACACTTATGGTTGGGAATAGCATCCTTTATTCTCGTGTTAACCCTTCCTGGACGAGAATCCTCCCTGCACTCAAGAGTGGACTCTACCAGACTCTCCATCTTTGTCTTGAGAGCTTCTGGGATTCTACCTGTCTTCCCATTAGGTGGCACTTTACTTCATCTCCCTGAGTGATTCATAAACTACAGGGACAGCCAGTGTCCCCCAGAATATCTAGACCATCGGATGTTTGTTCTTTAATAATATATCACCAACTCTCTTTTGATTCCTAGTGGCAAAAATGCAACCCATTCCAGCTTTTGTAAGATGGGAATTTATTGGCGCAATTGCTGAGAAAATTCAAGGGTGCAAACCCTGGCTCCAGGCACCACTGGCTCCATGGGGGCAAGTGACCTCACCAGGACTCCCTCATCCCTGTGATCTGCTTTCCTCCCTGTTGTTGTGTTCCCCCTCAAGAAAGCTCCTCCACGTGGGGAGCAGGTGTCCATTTCCATCTCCTAACAGCTAGCGACCACTACCCAGCTGGTGCGCCCCTCCAAAACTCTTCACAAATGCATCAAAGGCTGGGTGGGTGGGGCACACAGATCCTGAAAAGATTCAGGGCTGGCAAAGTAATGGTAAGTGCCCACTTCATGATAAATTCTAAGCATGTGACTGTTTTATTGTTTATGAATGGGTACAGATGAGACGCTGAAAAGAATCTTGTGCTTTTCAAAGTGTGCATACCAGTCCATTAGGGTGTGCATGGGTGCATGTGCATGAGGCTTTGTGCATGGATGTGCTTATGTGTGTGCTCATGTGTGTGTCTGTAGCATGTGGGAAGGGGCCACAGGGAGCACTAACCAGGGTCACAGCTTTCCCCCTGACACTCGTGGAATCACTTCACCCTTCTAAGCAATTCTGGTGGGGAAAAGATGCTATAAACTCATTATGGTGTTTCTCTAGTATCTCTTTAATCCTCTGCTATGTTGTAAAGAAATGCTAGGCCTGGTTTTTCCCAGGGCTTTGAGAGGTCCTTTCTGGCTTCTATCGATCTGTTCCCCTGAGCTCTGCCGCTGCCCCTGGGCCTCCCCGGTTCCCCTTCTTGCCGTGGCTGAGGGGGTGCAGAGGTGCAGGTACATTCCCTGTGTTTAGTCCCAGGGCCCTCTGCTTGCTGGAGCTCCGAGCTGTCTTTTATTCCTTGGCCATGTTCCCATTTTGCTTTTGGCTGGAGGTCCTGCTTTTAAAATGGATGCTGGGGAATTTGGTACCCGGAGAAGCTTGCAGGGGTAAGCGGCCCTCGCCGCACCACCCTGAGCTGCCATCTGATGCTGGGTGTGATGATGGTGACAGAGGGCTGAGAGGGGAGGGTCTTCCAGGCCAGGGCAAGGAACCTACGGGGGGCCCAGAGGGGTCTGCACAGTGAGGGAGGCAGAGGCCTCCTGGGCAGGGCTGCGCAGCGGCATCCCAACTTACATCTCACTGTGCCTCTTCCTTCCTTGGCCTCTGGGGGTGGGGGGTAGGGAGCTAAGAACCAGGCTAGCAGCTGTCTCCAGGGCTCCTGGTGTCCCTTGCTCTGTTCCAGGAGACATGTTTGCTCCCAGTGGCCTGTGAAGCAAGGCAGGGACTCCTGTAGGGGCTGGATGCCGGCCCCCTGTGGAGGCTGGAGCAAGGCCAGAGGCCAGAGGGTGGACAGGGCTGTGCCGGGCACCTGCCCTGACAAACGGAAGCTGGCGCAGCCCTTTGCTTTAGGAGCTAGGCTGATGAGGGCCCCAAACACAGTGTGGTGGGGGTTGGTGAGCAGTCTGGGTGCACACTCTGGCCAGAAGGCCCACAGAGGAGGGGAACCCCTCTGGGGTGAGGGGATAGCAACTGCTGAGTGGGCAGGGACAAGGGAGAACATTCCAGTCAGAGAGGAGGGCAGGGCAGCACGAAGGCAGGTGTCTCTGAGGCCTGGGGGGAGGGCCTTAGATGCTTAGCATCCCTTAGATGCTCAGGTGAGTATATCAGAGAGGGAGGGTCAGAGGCTGGAAAGAGCTTTTGCTGCCATGCGGAGGGCAGAAGCATGGCTTCTTGCTTTGGCCGCGTGCTTTCTTTCCAGCAATCAGGTTTTCTGGGAGCTATGCATCATTAAAAATGCTACAGGGATCCATGCCTTACCCACCCCTGGCCTCCCATTGGGGCTAAAAAGGATGCTTAGAAGACCCTACAGGGGTTTGCAGCTGTCTGTACCCCAGAAAAACATCTTCTTAAACTTAATGCATTCCTGTGGTTGTGGACCCATAAGTAGGACCTTTTGATGAGGTTACTTCAGTTAAGGTGTGTCCCACCTCAATCAGGATGGGTCTTAATCCTGTTACTGGAGTCCTTTATGAGAGAATGAAATTCATATATAGAGAGGGATAAGGCCACAAGAAGCAAGAAGCTGAGGATCAATGGAAACCAGAAGAGAATGGAAAGGCCAGGGAAGGCTGCCATGTGCATTGCCATGTGACAGAGGAGGCAAGGACCAAGGTTCACCAGCAGGTGGACCCAGAACGCCACAGGAATTCAGGAAGATGGTATCACCTTGATGATGCCTTGATTGGGCTTTCTCTTAGCCTTAAAACCGTGAGCTAATAAATTTCCATTGTTTAGCACAACCCATTTCATGGTATTTGCTCAAGCACTCAAAGGAAACTAAGGAAACTAAAACAGGTCCCTATAGCAGACATTCATTTGACACGCTATTGGTCTTTCAATGTCTACCTGGGAGATTCTGATATAAAACCCACCTTCTTTCACCTCAAGAAGAGAAGTAAATCTACCCCACCCCCACATGGTGAACACCAAATTCTATTGCATGTGGGAGCTCTTCATTCATTCCCTCCCTCACTTATGTATCCAACACACCCTCGTCCAGCTTGTACTCCATAGTGGGCACTCTGTTAGGTGCTGAGAATACAAAGAAAGTTCAGACTCAGTCCTGGGGACTCAGAACTTGAAATCACATAGATTTGGAGCAGCAGGATGCAGAGTCCTAAAAAATGTCTGCTAGGTGTGCACCAGGTGTGAGGGCTGCACAGAGGAAAAGACAGAATGAGATCTTCAAAGAGCAATCTCCACAAGGGGATTTGGGAGGAAAGCTTTCTGTGAAGAAAAGTCCACCTGTTAGGCTTGCTAGGGAAAGGCACGCTGTAAAATTCAAGGTCAGCTTGTTGCGTCCTTCCTGTGTATTGCCTCGCCCTACCACCAGGGGCAATTTCAGGTAGTGCTGAAATTACTAGCACAGGCTGGAAAGCGGACGTGGGGCGTTGGGTGAGGGACATTTCCACTCTGCAGTGTCTGGATGCCAGGGCCCTTCCATCTCCAAACCTTTTTCTGACTTATGTTTTTGGGTGTAATTTTACAAGGTACATAAGACTTATATGCTCCTTCTACACACAATCTGTCTTGCCCCAACACTATTTTCACCTGTCTGTACCTCTCACTAAGGTAGGGTCCATGAACAAAGCCTTATTCTGCACCGAAGCCCCAACTTCAGTCCATGCACTAGAGCATGCACTAGAGCCCTCAAGGAATGAATGAAGTAGTGAATGAATGAAAGAGTGCACAGGTGCCTGTGAGGTGTTCAAAGACAAGAAGCACTTTTGTGCAAATCCTCTCTCCACCCTCAGGGATGTTCCACAGTCCCTCAGCAGCTTAGGGGAGAGGAAATGGATACGTGGGCTCAGGCATTCTGCTCATTTGAGGGCAAACTTGTTTAGCTGAACACATCAAGGTAGAGCCCTGGACTGGCCTGTGGTGTGCCCTGACCAAGCCTCGGTTCCTCAGGCCATCTTATGCCTAAAACACTCCACAGGTGATGGTGGAGCCTGTTTGGAAAAAGTTTAGGAAAAGCCAGAGCACAGAGAAAATGCAAGTGATTTTTCATGGGTCAATGCCTGTGCAGAATTGTTCTACTTCATTTCTTCCACCGGGGCTTTCCCTTGGGACCTTGCTAGAAATGAAGCTATTCAGGCCCCACCCAGAGTCCTGGAAGCATTTGGTCCCCTGGAGATAAGTGTGTAAAGTCAAGTCTCAAAAGCATCATCCTATTTCCTGTTTTGTTGATTCAAGGGTCAGGGTCCATGTGTCTGGCTGGCTATGTGTCTGGCTGGGAAGCCACGGCTCTGGCACAGCTGTGAGGTGGGATGGGGTGAGTAGAGTCCTGCTCCCGTCACTTTTGCTCCTGTGTCATTGGGGTGTTTGCCTCTCACTGGTGGCAGCTGTTGGGCAATGGCCCCTCTGACAAGGATGCCTCTCTGTGCATGGAATTAATTTTTAAATTTGTTTTGCTAACGTGGCCGAAGTTCCAAGGCATTCCCAAGGAGCTGCTTCATTTAGAGTGAGTGATGCCTGCTTTCTGACCCTCGTTGGCGGGGGATTGGGGGCCGGGGTGGGGGTGGGGGCTTCCCGGCACACCCCTGAAATCTTCATGGGGGTGGGTGGGACCTTGGGGAGCGAATAGTCCCTTCCCTTCATTTTACACAAGGGAAATGAACTTGGAGGCAGGAAATTACTGGACTGCTGAGCTCTCACAGTGAGCTGGGGCAAGAGAAGAAAAGGGAAGGCAGCTTGCTCTTTGCTGGGTTTTTACTGTCACATTCTCATCACTCCAGAACAAGTTGAGAGTGCCTCTAGCAGATTCTTGATTTTTCCCTCATACATAAAGGAAATTTCAATTTAGTTGAAAAGAAATCAGACCAGAGATCACAAGTTGAAGCCACATATTTGGAAAAAACAAATTAATGGTTAGAAGTCATCTGAACTACCATCTACCCCAGGTGCCCCTCTACAACCGGCCTGCTTTGTGGATGTCTGGCCTTGAATATTTCCAGGAAAAGGGAAATTATTATCCAGTGAGATAGCCCTGCTATGAGCTCTAGAGGGTCATTTTGCATTTCTTCCTTCTTTTGAGCTGAAATATGCCTCCTTTGACTCACACTAGCACAAAATAGATATCACAAGCATATGCAGGGAATGGGTATAGCTCAGTGGTTTGAGCACCTGCTTCCCATGTATGAGGTTCTGGATTCAATACCCGGCACCTCCGAAAACAAAGTATATGCAAAAAAAGTACAGGACTGTTAAACACAAACACATTGTTACCCTAGCATAAACAATGGACTGTAGTTAATAGCATAATTGCAATAATATTGTCTCATCAGCTGTAATAAAGGTACCGTACTAATGCAAAGTATTAATAATAAGGAAATTGCATGTGTGTGTGAGAGTGAGTAATATGGGAACTCTATTTTCTGCATGATTTTTCTGCAAACCTACAACTTCTCTAATAAAAAATATAATTAATTTGAAAAAGCCCATAATGCATGTCAGGCTTAGAGGCAGGTCCGGGAGAGCAGTACAGACAAAATATATGCAGAAACCTCGGTAGGATCATAGTAAGCTGTGGGTGGGCAGAGGATTGTTGGGGTGGGGGGTGAGCTGTGGTGCCCAAGAGGGAGAACAAAATGGTATGAGTAAAAGACCCACGGAGCAAAGAGCTTTCTCTGTCTCAGGACCACTCTAACACCTGTTATTCTTAACCCCATCATAGGGGTGGGCTTTTTGTTTCTCAAGCAGTGAAGGAACAGCATAGACTCAAGGGGGGGAAGGGGGGAACGATCATCCCCAAATGAAATATTTCTCTGAGTTTCTATTTGGAATGACAGCCAGAATATTACCATCTGTAGGCAGGGAGCGCCCTCGTGTGGTTTTTAAGAGCCAGTGCAGCTCTGTGAAAATAACGTCCTGCGGTGGAAACCGCAGTATCCAATCCTGGCGTGTCAGACTGCAGCTGATGTCAAAGGATGCCTGCTCCCCTTGCACAGAAGAGGAGCAAGGGGCATAGTCAGGAGAAGTGAAAGAGCAGGGGCTGGAACTCATGTCTCTAAACTTCCAAATCATGATGCCACCAATCCCTCTCCACATGCACACACTCAAACAGAACAAAACACTCAGGCACAGGCTAATGAGGGAACCGTACTCCTTTGTTCCTGGTATCAGCCCTGGCTCACACAAGCTCCCTCTTGTTCCAGCTTGCATTTCCTCTAGTTCTAGGTCCCTGCTCACATCACCCTCAGCCCTCCTGCGGTGAAAGCAGTCTAGTGGACTCTTCCCTTGGTGTGTCTTAATGTAAAGTGCATATGATGCTATCTGCTGCTAATTTCAGTGAGAGATTCTGTGTCATACATCTTACTGTTCCTACATTTTCCACATAGGACCATGATTTTAAGTCCCTCCACATCGTCAGGTGTGTGTTGAGTATATCACTTCTGATTGCTGTGTGGCACTCTGTGCACACACACCTGCTGCCTTTGGGACTGGCCAGTTGATGTGCACCTTCAGCATTTCCACTGCTCTCTGCTACACAACACTGCACTGCCATGCTGAAGCAAATATCCTTGCAGATGTTCCCTTAGAAATATATACTATTTTGGGGTCATAGAACCCTTGAAGTAGAAATGAAGGGCCATGGGAATGTAATTTACTTAATCTGACTAAGTGCTGCTAGATCTCTCTCCAGAATAGATACTTCCACAAGGTTTCTATATTTCCTCTATTTCATCTGACACTTAACATTACCCAGCTTTCCAATTTTTGCCTATCAATAAGGCATAAATGATTTTAGTTTGCATTCTTGGTATTTTAACCTGCATTTATCTGACTACCAGTGAGGTGACTGTCTTTTCTTGTCATTGATAGCCATTTGAGTTTCAACTTTAAATTGTTCATATCTTTTGTCCATATTCCATTATGATTCTTCTATTTTTCTGATTGATTTGAGGAACTTCTCTGATTTGATTTGAGGAACAAAATATTAATTCCTTGGTATTTTTATCCATAGCAAATTTCTTGTCCCCAATAAAGTGAAAAATGTCCCAGTGTTTCCTTCACAGAATGAAAATCTGTAATTCTGACATAGCGTCATCATTTTTCCTTTGTAATTTTTGCTTTTGAAGTTATTTATAGAAGTTCAAGGAGTTCTTGCCCCCTCCTAGTTCACAAAGACATGCTCCGACATTTCCTTCTATTTTTATATTTTTTCATTTCACATTTAAACCTTTAGCTCATGCAGAACCTATCTTTGCAAGTGACA